>CAUYQG010146728.1:0-12029 GCA_963574415.1 Tarsius wallacei | reverse complement strand
GGTATGGGTGGCAGGAGGAAGGAAGAGTCTGACTAAGCCCTCACGGTGTGCAGGGCAACACACAGTTGCCCAGCTAGTTCCCTCCATACTTGAGGAAACTGAGGTTGGGTGGAGGAGAGGACTCGGAGCCATCCTCTGGGTCTGACTCTTCGGCCGACCTGTCCTTTGGCCTCTCTCTGTGCCTCTGGTTACCTGCATCGGTTCCAGGAGCAGGTTGGAGAAGGCCATCTGCAAAGGCTTTTGCCTCCCTGGTACCTTGTCAATTTGTTATGACAGGGTGCCAGATCTGTGCAGAGGAAATGTGGCATGAGCCTGAGGGCACGTCTTACAAACATCAGGTAGGCCAATGTCCATCTTAGGCTTATTTACTGAGTTTTTACTGTCTACCAGGCCCTTGGACACAGCAGTAAACAACACAAAGCCTGGGCTGGTGGAGCCCACAGACTAGCAGAGAGAGGCTACATGAATGTTACATAATTAACGACTAGCTTAAGGAAACAGTTATGTGCTGGGATAGAGGGTGTGGGGGCGAGGATGTCTTACAGAGAGTTCATTACCCATCCTCAGCCTCGGCCTCTGTGCCAGGCCCCTCCAGGTGCGTGAGGGGGGTGGAGGGGCACAGACGCACATTACGTCATCATAAGAGCCAGGTGGAAAGGTGGTCCTGGGAGGTGGGGGCCGCTTTGGAGGGCTCTGAGAGAGGGTCATTCCTTCGTGGTTCACCCATCCATTTGAGAAACATTCATGCGGCCCCACCGGGTGCCAAGCACCCTCCCAGGAGGACCAACGCGGCTGCGTCCCGCTCCCTATATGTGGGGCGGTCAGAGCGACGCGAAACGGCAAACAAGAAAACAACGAAGACGGTTTCAGCCGGAGCCACGGCTGCGAGGGGCTGCGACCGGGGCCGAGGGGCTGGGGGCGCGGGGCGGGGGACGCGTCCCGCACTGGCTGCACACGCACCGCCTCCCCCCACTTTGCAAGCAGGTCACCGCGCCGGCGACGCGCGCCCTCCGCCCCGGGCCGCAGCACGCGCGCCCCCGCGAACGAGGACGCGCGCCGCCCGCCCCCGGCCTGCGCCCCGCGAGCCGCGCCCGCCGCGCACGACGCCCCCTCGCGGGAGCCCGGGGCCGCGCCGGCCGCGCGCAGGGAAGGGGGAGGGGGCGCCGCGCACGCGCACGGGCCGGCGGCGCGCGCCGAGCGGGGGGCACCGCGCGGGTGCAGCCACGATGGAAGGGGGTGCGTACGGAGCGGGCAAAGCGGGGGGCGCCTTCGACCCCCACACTCTGGTCCGGCAGCCGCACACCATCCTGCGCGTCGTGTCTTGGGTAAGGACAGGCCGGGTGGCCCGGCCAGGCCGGGGTGGGAGTGCGGGCAAGGGCGGCGCTCCCGCATCGACCCCGACCCTGCTGGGGCGGGGGCGAGGCGTCGAGGCGGGGGAGCTGCCCTGGCTGCGGCGCCGGCACCCGCCTCTCCTCCCTCCGGGCCTCGGGTCGGGGTTCCAGAGCTCGTGAGGGGCGCCGCTGCCCCTTCCGGAGCCCTGGTTTCCCGGGGCTCCGGTTCGTGCGCCCTCTCCCAGCCCCGATCGCCGTGACCTCCAGGCCGCGGCTATGCAGCGGGCGGCTCCGGTTGCGCGCGGCCGCCGGGGCGGACTGGGGACCGTGGAGACCGAGCCCAGGTTTCAGGTGGCCTTTTGGGGGGTGGATCAGGGCGTGGATCACCTCGCTGGGTGCACGCAGCGCCTGTCATGGACGTTCGAGGAGGAGAGGGCAAGGAACGCGGTGTTTGCTGCCTAGCCCCGACGGTGTGGAGCGCTGGGTCGGGAGCTGGATACCTGGCTTTCACCCGGGAACTGCTTCTCCTTCTCCGCGTGACCTTGGGCTGGGAACCACCCAAGAAATGTTCACGGGAAATGAGGAATTCAGTTTCGAGATAGAACATGTCACCTCCTCCTTCATGCCTCAGTTTCCTGATTGATAGAGAGGGTGGGAGGAGCCTCCTGGAGGCCCCCTAGGGTTCTGACATTTCATGAATCCCCAACACCCACCCCAACACACACCTGGATGCCTATGGGGGGGTGTATCTGGGAGAAAAGTCCCCTCCCACAGTGAAGAGTCGTGGACCACCAGCCTGGTGGGGGGCAGGGTCCCCCAGTGCAGCCGACTGAGCCGGGGCTCTTGTTCAGACCTGGTGGGAAGGATGGGCAGAGACAGTGAGCACAGAGGGAGGGGTTCAGGTGGCTTGCACAGCACCCAGGGAAAGGTGTGTTGGGCCTGGGGGCAGTGCCTGGTGTGAGCTGGCCATGGTCCAGACACCCTCACCAGAGGGTCTGGCCTCGGCAGGCTCATTCCTGATGGGCCTAGACCAGAAGGGCCTGGATTGGGATCCTAGGAGCTACACCTGGGACCAGCTGTGACCTCAGGGTGATCAAGCTTCCTCCTTCCCTGGGTTTTCAGGCCATATTGTGCTCTGGTGGGTAGGATGGCTTGTCTGTTTATTTCTGGCTGGCCAGAGAGAAAAGGAGCTGCCTTTCCTTTGTCTAAAAATGTTAAAATTATCCTGGTGCCAAGAAAGGGTGACCACGTTTAAACCCCTTCCTTCTCAAATGCCGGTCAGATGGGAGTGCTTTGAGGGCAGTGAAGTACAGTTACATTAGTTGTTGTGTCCCCAGTGCCTAGTACCGCAGGACATTCATGAGCGTTTGTGACACTGAATTCCTAAGTGCCCGTCTCCAGCTCCCCAGAGGCCCCAACATACCCTTGGCAAAGACAGGAGCCCTGGGGGGGCACCTGCCAGTCCAGGTGGGCCAGCTGTGTACACTGCTCCCGTCTGCCAGCCCCTGGGCCTCTGGCCTAGAAGGATGAAGCCACTGGCTTTGTGAGATAGTGTGGGCGTTCTGTCTGCCTGGGTCATTTCTGCCTGTGATGGCTTCATTTAGCAAAGCTTTATTGAGCCTGCTGGGCCCTGAGGGAAGGCAGCGTGACTCAGACACAGCCCTTTTGCTCAGGGAGCCCACAGTCCCACTGGGGAATGAGCCAGGTATCCCCAGGACAGAGGCCATGAGAGCTAGGAGATGTCTCCTTGCTGTGGAATCCACATTTCATGGAGAAGGTGATGTCAAATTGGGCCTGGCAGGATGAGGAGGGTTTATGTGTGTGCATATCCGGGTGTGAGGGTATGGGTGGCAGGAGGAAGGAAGAGTCTGACTAAGCCCTCACGGTGTGCAGGGCAACACACAGTTGCCCAGCTAGTTCCCTCCATACTTGAGGAAACTGAGGCCCACGAGGCAAGTGTCTAACCGAGGTTACTGAGCATGTAAGTGGCAGATGAACTCTCGAACCTGTCTTCCTATCTGCTCCCCTGGGGTAGGGGAGAGCCTGGAATCCTGGAATGTCAGGATTGAGAAGGACACACAGGTGTCTGGACCAGCCCCCATCCAATGCCCCAATCCCCCCATGACCTTCCTACTCATATAACTGGACACGGCATGCTCATTACCTTTGTCTGAGCAGAGTTATCTGATACAGAGATTGACACCTTTAAAAAAATCGGCTTTTTTTCCCTGATCTTTAAAGGAACACCTGCCAATTATTGGACTATATAAAAACCATGTGTGATGGGTGCACAGCAACATGAATGTACTTTATACTGCTGAACTGTACACTTAGACTTGGTGAGGATGGTGCGTTTTACGTCACATGTATTTTGAGTAGAGTAGAAAAAGTTTGATGCCACCACTTGGAGAGGGCTGCAGTTAATACCATGCTGTGTCTCCTTCTGGTCTTTTCTGGTGTGGTGCGCTGAGCCACTCACATGTTGGGAGCCGCGGGAGCAGCAGTGCCTGCTCTTGGCCCATGCATTCCGCTGCACAGCATGGGGTCTGGCGGAAACAGGCCTCCCTGCGGTGAGAATGAAGCCAGAGCTCCGGGACCGGGTGAACGGTTTATCCTGGCTTGCCGGAACTCTCCTGCCTTTAGACCTCAAAGTCTCGGATCCCAAGTCAGTCCCAGATAGACTGGGACAATTGGTCACCCTATCCAGGACTTCTGTCCTACCCCAACCCCCACCTCAGCCCTGAACTGCACATATGTGCAATATGTGCACATGGACTTGGGATTTTGTAAAATTTGTTAAAAGAAATATTTGTCTTCTATGTGTTTCCAAAAGGGCCCCCAAGCCATGTAAGCTCCAGGACCTCACTTAACCTTGACCCACCGAAACCTGAGTCCTCTGAGCCCCTGGGCCTGGCTGGGCAAAAGCTGGGCCTCCAGGACCTAGGACCTGACTTGTCTCTCTCTCTCTCTCTCTCTTTTTTAAGAGACAGAGTCTTGCTATGTTGCCCAGACTGGTCTCAAACTCCTGGCTTCAAGCAGTCCTCCTGCCTCAGCCTCCTGAGTAGCTGAGACTACAGGTGGGCACCCCCATGCCCAGCTTGGCTTGTCTCTTGCTTTCTCAGTTCCTGGTGTCATTCTCCATGCCCTGGGCTGGGCCAGGCCAGACCTGACCCTTCCTGCCCTGGGCCTAGTAGGCGGTGGCTGAGTTGGGACATCAACCAGGACAAGCTCAGGGCTGCTGTCTCTGACCTGGGTTGCAGGAGGGATGGGGCAGTGCAAGCTGGGGGTGTGAGGGGGGCAGGAGATTGGCTGCTATTCCTGGCTCTGCAGGACTGCAGCTGTGACCTTCTCTACCCTCAGTGCCTCAGTCTCCCCATCTGAATGAGGAGGCTGGGCTAGATCAGAGATGTCTGATTGATTGCCTATGACTCGTTTCTTTGTTCTAGAGCCAGGTAGGAAAAAATAAGTTACAGCAAGAAGCTAAATTGACTTAACATAAAGGAGCACCTTTTATTCGGAATTTTTTATTGCTGTTGTTGGGGCCTCTCTGTCCCCAGGCTGGAGTGCAGTGGCATGCCCACGGCCACCACAGCCTCACCTTGCTGGACTCAGGCAATCCTTCCGCCTCAGCCTTCCAAGCAGCTGGAACCACAGATGCGTGCCACCACACCTGGCTAATTTTTGATTCATTGTAGAGATGAGGTCTCATCAAGTTGCCCAGGTTGGTCTCGAGCCCTTTGGCTCAGGCAATCCTCTCACCTCTGCCTCCCAAAGTGCTGGGATTATCAATGTGAGCCACCACGCCCGGCTTATTTGGAATTTATATGCTTTATTTTGGGTGGATGAAATGGCCTATGGGGAAAGAATAACAGTGCTGGTAGATGAGAAAGTTTTTGCTTTTTTTTAAAGCCCTGTTTTGACTAAAATGATGCTTAAGTGATTGAAATGTTGCCATTTTCAGGGTTGATCTTTTAAGGGCTTTGACTGTAACACTGCGTGGTTCTGTAAATAGGGTATATCTCTCCCCCCGTTTTATAAGTGACAGAATTAAGACAGCCTAGAGGAGTGTCTTGTGCTAGCGCAGAGCCTGGGACTGTCAGAGCTGCAATTTGAACCTGTTCTGCAGGGCTCCACGTGTGGTGTGCTCCCTGTGGCTTCCCTGCCTGGGTCTCAGAGGCACCAAGGGGTGGCCTGAGGGGGTGGCTTTACACCCTGTTTTTGTCAACTGCCTCCCTCCATCCCAAGTGAACACTGAGTAAAAAGCTGAACTTGTCTTATAAGCACAGCACCTTCATGATGAGACCCTTTGGCCCCCAGCCAGGTTGCCGGGCCCAGCCATGGCTAGAGCCTTCTGTGGCACTGAAGGGAGTCCAGGGTGGAGATGACCTCTGGCCAGCTCTGATGTCCATTCATTCATTCTACACAGGCCACGTCCCCCGCTCAGTGCCAGCTGTGCCCCACCCTAAGGCACTCGGTCAAGTGGGAGAGCAGGGTTGAGTGGGCAGGCATCATCCTGGAGGCTTGTGCGCCACAGGAAGGGAATCCAGAGAGGGTGGGCCCAAGAGAGCCTTGGACGGCAGACTCCCAAGCTGGACTTCAACTGAGGGCAGCGGGAAGCTGAGAGGGGGGTTCCAAGCAGGGAGAGGAAAGATCATGTGGAGGCTTGGCTTTGCGGGCACTCTGGGGGCAGGTGTCCTGGCCAGAAATGTGCCACCATGTTCAACCTGTCCTCTCCTAGCACCGGTCCCATCATTCAGGCAGGCAGTAGGCCCATGACCCTCAATTGGCATTTACTGCCAACCACTGTGAAACCCTCTTTGCCTGTCTACTTGCCCGTGGCCGGCTTCCTGGCTGTTCCATAGTGCTCTGGTCTAGGCTGGGGTCTGCTTCTTGGAGACCTGCAGGAGATGATAGAGTTCCAGAGAGTGACTTGAGCACTTCCTTGTGTACAAGGGCAGTCTAGGGGCTTGGAGAGCCTGAGAGGGCCTGGGGTTTGGCATCGAGAGCAGGACCACCAGAGGTGGACCCTGGAAAATTCCTACCTTTCTAACCCTCAAGTTTCCTCATCTGTAACATGGGATTGGGGGCCTGGGTTTGGGAAGGCCTTGAAGATTTGTGAAAATGCAAGAAAACCCACGTCCGTTGTGGGCTATGTTATCCCTACCTTGGATGGGAAGCTGAGGCCCAGAGAAGTTAGCTGGAGTCTCTGGGATCCAAGCCACAGCCCGTTTCAGGGTGTCCCCAGCCACATGGGGCATCCCACATGACCTGCACATACAAGGCTGTTAGGCGGGCTTGAGCCTCGGGGAGAAAACACAGGCTGGAGGAGGAAGGGAGGAAAGGAAGAAAAACCAGGAGGAGGAGGGAGGGTGAAAAGGGAGAGGCAGATGGCAGGGCGGCTGGAGGGAGCCACGCTTGGCACCCAGACCGGAAGAACCAGCTGTCAGGTGGGAGGGGAGGCGGGGCAGGCGCTGGGGAGTGCCAGGACCAGGATCCCTGAGGCCTTCTGCATCTCCTCCATCTCTGACTGGCTGTGTCATGTGAACAAGATGCTGGCGCCCTCCTGGCCTCAGTTTCTCAATCTGCTAGGTGGGGAAAAGATAGTTGAATTGGGCTGGTTGTTTCCAACCTTTCCACCCTTGAGGAACTCCACTCTTGCTCCTGGTGGACCCCAGGTTGGGAACTTTTGGTGGGTCAGTGTTTAAAGAACCCTCCCCCATGCTTTGTGGGGGCCTGCTGCACAGGTCCATGCATGTGAGTAGAAGAGAGTGTCAGCTGGAGCCTGGCAAGGCAGCTATGCCCCTGTGTTTCAGGGGGGAGCCTTCCCTTCCAGGGATGGAGTTTTGTTCCACTCCCTTCTGCTGGGGAGGTAGGTGCCAGGTGAAGGGGACTTAGGGGAAGGGGTAACCACGTGGCTGGGACGGCCCCAGCCTGTCAGACCCAGGCTGCAATCACATGGGAACCCCAAGCCAGTGTTCCTGAAATAACTCACAGTCCAGGGGCAGGAGGACATGGTGTGTGTCCCCAAGTTTTCAGCCCTCTGGGAATGTCCCCGGCACCTTTTGTAAATTGCACCAGAACATGGCCTTCAGATCCTGCTTCCAGCACAGTGAGGGCCAAGCCAGCCCAGTACTTTGCCTGTTCTGCAGAGCCCCAGCACTTTGCCTGACTTGGCATCTGCCCTCCCCAGTGCCTCCCCTGCCTTCGGTCCTGGTCACTGCAGTGACCTCTTCCATGGTCTTTCTCACACCTTGGCCTCCCTTCCTCCCAGATTCTTGTCCTCATCAGCCCCCAGTCACTGGCCGAACTAGCCACTCGCACTCCTGGTCCTTCCAGGTGTCCGACTCCCCTTACCTCCCTGATCCCTGTGAGCCATTGCCTCTCCCTCGTGTGTGGCCCTCCCTGGTCTTGGACACTTGTCCCTGCCTTTCCCCTGCACCGTTGCACTCACCTGGCACAGCTCTGGGTAAATCCAATCTGGGGCTTTCTCACATCTGCCCCTCCTCCTAGACCACCTCCCCTGTTCTGGTGGCCCAGGCTAGCCTGGCCACAGCCACTAGAGACTGTTTCACTCATCCACTCAAGGACACAGATCCATCAATTCTCTCCTGCCATCTCTCTCTCCTCTGTCCTGGTCGCACTCTCTGCTCTGGACTTTCTTTTTTTTTGAGTTGAAGTCTCACTCCGTCGCCCAGACTGGAGTGCAGTGGCTGCTCGGGCCACCACAGCCTCAACCTGCTGGGCTCCGGCGATCCTTCCACTTCAGCCTTCCAAGTAGCTGGAACTACAGGCGCGTGCTACCACACCCGGCTAGTTTTTGATTTCTTGTAGAGATGAGGTCTCGCCAAGTTGCCCAGGCAGGTCTCGAACCCGCGGGCTCAGGCAATTCACTCATCTCAGCCTCCCAAAGCACAGGATTACAGGCTGAGCCATTGAGCCCGGCTGCTCTGGACTTTCTATCAGTTTGTACATGTGTGTGACTCCTGCCCGGGAAGACACACCTTCGCTCTCCTCTGGTCCTTCAGAAGGACTGTGATGGTCACTGCCCAGCATTTGTCTCACATGTGCCTATGGGTGCTCTCCCCCACTCTGTCTTCTCCAGATCATTCCTGACCTTCATGTTGCCAGAACCTACGGCCAACTGTTATCAGTGGATTCCTGTGCCTGACTGGACACAATGGCTTTGCATATCCTCCCCTGAATCCAAACAGCTACAGAACATGGACACTCTGCCTGTCTTCTGTTTAATTTACACATTAGCGCCTGCTGAATGCAGTGCCTGTTCTCAGCAAGGGCTCACGGTCTAGTGAAGGGAAGTGTGACAGAGAAACCAGTTAAAATATGGAGGCGAGCATAGTCCCCAAGTGAGGGAACATTCACTCAGGCTTAAGGACAGGGAGGTGACACTCATGTTGATGAGAGGGGCTGGAGCCAACCGGGCAAAGGACAGACGAGTTCCAGGCAGAAGGAACAGCATGGGCAAAGACCCAGAGGCCTGGCAGGGCAGTGATGAGGCTGCTGCCCTGCTGGGCTGTAAGCCTGGAGGGCAGGGACTGCCTCTGTCATACCCCCAGTGCGAGGACAGTTCCTGGCGTTTCATAAGGGCTCCGTGTGTGTATGAGTGAGGTGGGGACTGCATTGATCTGCCTTCCTCCTTCCACCTACCATCCTCATCGGGTCTCCCACCCAGCCTTCAGGGCCCACCGCAAATATCACCTCCCCCAGGTGAAGCCTTGCCGGATTCCCCTCAAGCCTGTGCTCTCCACTTCCCTTGGCCTCCATGTGGATGGCTGTGAGAAATCTCAAAGCAGGAGGCTTTTCCCCTGTGTGCTTTATTCTCCTCTAGAAGGGGAGGCAGGGCCTGGACTGGATTATTTCCCTGAAGACCTGGAATTTCCACAGGGAGAGAAATCGAACAGTGTCAGGCATGTGGTGGTTGGCAGGGCAGAGGCAGGCATTGTCGAGGAAGAGCAGACAGAAGTGATGTGTAGCCCCACCCTTCTTGCTAGTGGAAAGACCTCACTGAGCCTCTGTTGCCCCCTCTACAAAATGGGTACAGCAGTGCCTACCTCAGACGGCCTTTAGGGGTGCAAGCGAGGTCCAGCCGGGAAGACTGCGGCAGTGTTTGGGTAGTGTTCCCAACCCTTTGCATGGTGGTAACATTGCTCCCCTCCCCCATATCCTCCCTGCCTCTGGAAGGGCAGAGGTAGCAGGACTGAGGGGATGGAGTCCAGAGACTTCTGCTGTTGAGTGTGAGGCCTTGGGCCAATCAAGGAATCCCTCTCTGGGTTTCAGTTCCCCCTTTTTTCTGTATTTTGTTATTGTTGTTGTTGCTCTTATAGTTTTTGAGATAGGGCCTTTTTTTGTTTTTTTTTTTTGAGTCAGAGTCTCACTCCGCTTCCCAGACTGGAGTGCAGTGGCACGCTCACAGCCACCGCAGCCTCTACCTGTTGGACTCAGGCAATCCTTCTGCCTCAGCATCAAGTAGCTGGAGCTACAGGCATGCGCCATCAGCCCAGCTAGTTTTTGATTTATTGTAGAGACAAGGTCTTGCCTTGTTGCCCAGGCTGATCTTGAACCCACGAGCTCAGGCAGTCCTCTCACCTCTGCCTCCCAAAGTGCTGGGATTACAGGTGTGAGCCACCAGGCCCAGCGAGATGGGGTCTTGCTATGTTGACCAGGCTGACCTCGAACTCCAGAGCTCAAGCTATCCTCCTGCTTCAGCCTCCTGAGTAGTTGGTACTACCAGCAGACACCACCATGCTCAGCTAGTCCCCACCCCTTCCTAATGAGGCTCCAAGGCATTCTTGAGGTTACACAGTCCCAGGAGGGTGAAAAGAGGGACAGTCTGGAGAGAACAGGGAGACTGCAGACCTCCTGGGCCTGGTCCCTGCATCTCGGGAGGCTGGGGTCTGCTGGCCCAGGCCCTGCCCCACAGACCCCACTCCCTACCCCCGCTGCCGAGAATGTGTGGGGACAGCTTGCGAGAGATTACAGCCTAATCCCCAGCAGATCGCTTCCAGGATGCAGGGCAGTGGAGGGGGAAGGGGCAGGAGCCCCGCTGCCCTGCCTCACCCGTGGCTCTCAGGAGGCTCTTCAGGAAGCCAAGGGGCTGCCCAGCCCGTCACATGTCCATGAGCTGGCTTTGGCCATTTTCCTCACATGACCCTGGGGGAGGTGAGGGCCCGTGCCTGGGAAGGGGGGCCCTCAGCAGCCTGACTCATCTTCAAGCGTGACCGGCTCTCCTTTCTTCAGCTGTCCCCCAGGGCCCAGGAGGCAGGGAGGATGACTTTGCAGGGATGCCCGCTAGAAGGCAGGTTCAGCTCACAGGAGAGGCCTCGACAGCCCCTTGTCAAGGAGTGAGCTCCCTGTAGAGGGGTGTGTGCCAGCCGAGGTGCAACGATGCTCAGGAGGGAATGCTTCTTCCTGACTCTTGTGCTGCCCGTGCCTCCTGCTGTCAAACTTGCTGTTCACCACCCTCAAAGCCTTTCCTGACCCTCTCTCTGGGTCTGGGGGAGAGACGTACACCCAGCAACTGAACCAGTACCTAGGAAAGAAGGGGCATAATGATGTCACCCAGGAAATTAACTGGGGTGTTGAAGAACACTTTAGATTTTGGAGTCAGGTCTGGAGGGCTTCTCTGAGGAGGTATCCTTTGCACTGAGGTTTGGATGTTGAAGAACCAGCTGTGGGAAGAATCCAGGGAAACTGAGGCAACCCAGAAGGAACAGTGAAGTGTAAAGGCTTTGCAGCAGGAGTGGTCTTGGGAGGGCGCGAGAGAATTGTAGGAAAAGAGCTTCAGAGGAAGGTGGGAGCCCGAGGTGTGGGGGAAGGACTTCACCTGGGGCGGGGGGTGAGCATCACCCGAGGGTTTAGAGCAGGATGTGACATGACCTGACTTAGGTTTAAAGGGATCGTCTGGCTGCTGCAAAGGGACGCACAGGCTACAGTCATTGCCTAGAGAGAGGCATGGGGACATGGAGTGACTTGAGAGTGATTTGGGGGAGGTTGAAGCAGTAGGCCCAAGTTGGACCGGATGGGGGTGAGGATGAGCCCAGGACTGGTGCCTTGGAGCCAGTGTGCAGCTGAAGGGCAGCTTGAGGTCTCTGGGGAGGCTGAGAGAGCCTGGGGTCACTGGAGGTGAGATCCATGGCCCAGAGGGACGTCTGTCCTAGTGTGATGGACTTTGTCTCAGCCAGGGGAGGGACTGGTGAGGTTAGGGGTTGGTGAGATCTCTCTGGCCACTGCCTGGGGGCCTGCCTGGAGGAGGTTGGCGAGGGGGCTGTAGTGGAGACAGGCACCTGGACATGGGCGGTGGCTGGCCGACTGGCCATCTGCAGCACAGAGCAGAGACCAGGGCTCTTCCCAGCTTCCCAGCTCGGGGACAGATGTTACAGCACAGGACGGGGTAGATGGTGCTGCTTAGAGCTGGAGGACAGAGTGTTGTGGACCCTGGCTGCCGTCTCTCTGCAGTTTATCTGGGGGGATCCCAGCATTTGTTTAAAGATATTTAAGGTCGGCCGGGCTTGGTGGCTCAGCCTGTAATCCCGTGCTTTCGGAGGTCAAGGTGAGTGGATTGCCTGAGCCCACGGGTTCGAGACCTGCCTGGGCAACTTGGCGAGACCTCATCTCTACAGTAAATCAAAAAAATTAGCTGGGCGTGGTAGCGTGCGTCTGTAGTTCCAGCTACTTGGAAGG
>CAUYQG010146726.1:0-28649 GCA_963574415.1 Tarsius wallacei | reverse complement strand
GCAAGACCCTGTCTCCCTCCCCCCACCCCCCAGCACTCACAAACAGGAGGAGGAGGAGGAGGAGAGGAAGAGGAAGAGGAACAACAACAACAGCAGCAATAAGAACAGCAAGAAGAATTTTTTTAAAAAGACTGTGAGAGGGCTGCTTGATCATTGACAGCCAAGGTGCTGAGGGAGAGAGAGCATTTGCTAACATGACCATGAGCCTTTATCAATGAAGGTGAAGGAATCATTCAGAACTGCGCCAAAGAACCATAAGCCACTAGAAGGTCATGTATTTCCAAATTTTCAGAAAGGAAATTCTTTAAACTGGATATCCTGGGTAGCTACAGTTTGCTTGCTGTGGCACCCTGGAAAATTCTAGAACATACTACTACAAAAATGGTGAGTGTTTACAAGAGGAAGCCAGTCAAAAGTGGGTCTAAAACAAAAGCAAAAGGATTCATTAGAAGTAGCTTGTTGTGTTAGAATAGCCTCCTTGTATGTTAGAAGAGTTTACTAGGCAGGTAGACGAAAGAAAAGTGGGCAAGTGTTTTTGAACTTCAGCAAAGCATTTGAACCTTACGAGTTAGCAGCACTGGTGGTGAAAATCCTCATTCACAGCCCAGCTATGTGATTGTGTAATCAATTAAAGGACTGAATCCAAAGGCCATGGATAATGGATTAATGTCTTCCCTTGGAGAGGAAGGTCTAGAGGCAAGTCCCAGGGTTTCCTCCTGGTTTGTTTTGCTTTTCTTCAATGGTCTGAATGAGGATTGAGAAATCACTCTTACCAGATTTGCGCCTGACACAGCGCCAGAAGGTGATGAATTATCTGGAGCATGAAATTGAGATCCAAGGAGATCCTGATGAGCTTGGGACTGTCGGGAAATTTAACAGGGATAAACAGCAAGTCCTACATTTGGGTCCTGGACCCATCTGCCCAAGTATAGTCTGGAGGAAATGTGGCTGGAGGGAAAAAACTACGGGCTGTCCACTGACAGCCATCTCAGTGTGATTCACCAGTGAGCTGGGCCTGCCAGCCATGGCGTGTTGGGTGTGAGGGTGATCCTGAAGCAAGGAGTTCAGTTGATACCAGTCACATGGACACGTGGAGATGTCCAGGGTCGTGAGGGGCCAGGGTGATGGGGAGGCTCACAATTACATGCATGCGGTGACCTCCCTATGCTGGAAATTGAACCACCCAGGGCTCCTGATTCCAACTTCAGAGCATTTTAGTGAATGTCTATGCAAGACTCTGTAGACAGTATGGGTTTATTTCATTCTTATCCTTCTAGGTATATTGACAAAAGTTTTGAGAGTTGGAAAACATCTTAATGGAAAGCAGAGACCCTATTGGCCTTTATAGATGTGTGGGTTACTCCCTCCAAATTCCAGCGCCCAAGAGAAACTCAGCAGAAATACTCTCTCATAAAAAGCAATTTCTTGAATGAATATGAAATAAATTCCATAAACCACCAGAGGCTTCTTAATCATTTCAAAAGTAAGCATTGTTAAAACGAAACCTTTCAGATGCACCAAGCTTGCATAGCTAGCAGGACTTCGCTGTACATGAACTTTTTAATATAGAATACAATGAAGAATGAAAAATTTGTTTCTTCTCTTATACCTTTTCTACAACTCTCTCACACTTGCTTTGTACAAGCAAAAAGAGGAAGGGTTAGTCCTGGAATCGGTATGACACAAGGAGCTTGATTGGATGAATAAATGAGTGACTGATTGGATGAATGAACTGCAGTTTTGGCACTCAAGTGTTTATTTGGAATGTTTAAGAATTCGTAATCATCAATGCTCCCAGTTGAGGAAGGGTCAGTGGATCACACCCCATTGGAGAGCCTGTAGTTATATGGGTCTGAAACTTGTTGAAGTACCATGGCTTTCAAGCTCTAGCTGTTTGAATCCCTAAATCCCAGAAATATCCACTTGCATTGGCCCAAAATGGAGTTAAATGTTCATCCTTGAAAAAATGACTACTGAAGTTGTGGTAGTGATTTGAGTTTTGAGGAAATAAGTCCAGAAGAAATAAACGCAGTGAATGAAGTCAAGCTCAGGAGAAACTAGACCTGTTTGCTTTCTAGCTAGCTCAGTATGTCTCTGCAGGCGAACAGAGTTGATTTGGGACCTTGAGCAGGATGGAATAAGCCTGAAACAGGACTTTGGTTATATTCCTGGAACTTCCTCATCCTAGTTAACTAGCACGTTGCCCGTGTGGCCTCCACAGTTATACGCTCCCGCCAATGGCACGTTTTTCAGCTGACTCGGGAAAGAGAGTTTTGATCAAGAAAAGATGTCTTGTTTGCCCTGGTATTAGCACTTGGACTTATGGGAGGAAGTAGCTTTGACCCGTGGGTGAAATGATTTGCATCTAAGATATGTTGGGGACAAGGCAGGATCTCCTTTCCTCCTGGTAGACCACAACAATGGAACTTTGTGCTTGACAGATAGGCAAGCTCGACGTGGTGCAGGCAGTAGAAATCAACTTGTACATTTTTAACTGTGGCAACCAACTCTTCCTGATTTCATCCAGGGTAGCCTATTAAAAGTATTCATGTCCTTCTTCCCTTGGAGCTCTTTTAGAAGCCAAATCTTGGCTGGCTACAAAACACTGGTCTTGCCTATTTATCATGCCATGCAGTTGAATGGCTGCCTACAAAATTGCATTTGTCTTTAATGCCTGCTTGTATATATTTTGTTGAGTGGATTTTTGAAGGGAAGTGTCTGGGAACCATTTTTGAAATACACAGCAGTTGTCCCACTTTCTTTGGAAACCAGACCATTCTTGCCAACGCAAAATAGATAAATATCTTGAAAATTAGATTGCTTCCTCCAAAGCTCATGGTAGCAGCCTTGAGTGTTTTCTTTTATTTGTGAAATAATATCTAAAATATTTGCAAAGAAGTATTTCCAAGAATGGAGATCATTTATTTTATCATTATAAGTACTGAAAGCACATTTTCCTTCCATCAGATGGGATTTCACATGAAATCTCCAAGTACAGCACTAGGGTTTTTTCTTATTATTCTAAATTCATCTAAAGGGTGGAATGCATTAAGCAAGACAACTTAAATGTGAAGTCTTCACAAATCTTTTCTTACCTAACAACAATCTTTATTTTGTTTTATTTTTAATGGCCACTCTAGTTCTTTTTATTTTAACTCACTGTTACTTTGAGCTACTTGTTAAGCATTCTTCCCTCTCCCCACCCACCTTCTTAGGTAGTTTTCTTTGTTGGACCAAACACAGTATAATTGGAGGTGGGGCTAGACATGAGTGCAGACCTATAGGGACACCTCCTTGAACTATCCGGTGACAACTGCCCATATCTTTCTAACTGTGACCTTGCTTCCTGCCACTGTATTTTGAGAACACTTTGGACTCTGAGGTTGATGAATAATTCCTGAGTATTGTCCTAATGAATGCTCCAGGGCTCTGATTCCCCTGATTGCTTTGCTTAGAATCGATGGGGGGGGGATGACTCACTAATCTTTGGTTTAATGTGGAAAGTGGGGACCCGAAAGTCCACCCAGCCCCACTGGGTATCTGGAGCTAGTCTAAATTATTTCCAGTAGCCACTGAAGGGAAGTCTCTTTGTACCCTCTGGCTGGAGAATCGTAATAGGTGGATGACTATAGAGGAATGCTAGTCACTGACAGAGAGACAGTGCCAGCTGGCAAGACTTGTAGGTTCCTCCAGGCCAAGCTCTTTAGTGTATTGAAAGAAAGTGAGATGAAGCAACTTGCTTGGCAGGGAGAAGTTGAAACCTCAATGATGCCAGCTCTTCTTTAAGGAGAGGCAGCCACTGGACAGCCTGGGGAAGCTGCCTCACAGATTTATGAGACTTCTGCCCAGGACTTTTTAGAATGTGGACCCAAGAAAATATGGCCTCGAGTATCTGTCTTCAAGTCCAGCCTGCTGGGCTCGTGCCCTAGCTTGGGATTCAGTGAACCTGACTTCTAGAGGGAACGCTCTCTGTCCATCACTAGCACGTGCTTCTGAATAAGCCTTTGCCTAAGTTTCCCTAACTGCACAAGAAGAGGGTTGGAACTTATAATCTCTAGTTTTCCCTCCTGATATAAACATTCTCAGGTTCTAACCAAGCTTTACTATAAAGGGGGGGGGACAAAAAGCGTTTCCTTCTGTTCAGCTCAGTTCCTGGCTCCATTGCCTGCATTGCAGAAAGGGGCTGCCCTTCCCCTGTGCCTCCCATGCCCACAGCACCACTCTATCCAAGGGGCACCATGGAAGGGGAGAAGAGTAAAGAGAATCAGCCCCATTTTGCAGATGAAGAACCCGAGGCTCAAAGAGGTCAAGTGACCTGTAGATAGAAGTGGAATCCAGCTCTCCAGGCTCCCAGCCCCACGTTCAATTTATTTCTCTTAGACCACCAGCTATAAACACTTTGCAAACCTTTATTCGCCTGCTTTGGCCCGCTGGTATGACTGGCATCCGGACCCAAGTGTAACATGTTTACAAACTGTTTCTACATTCTGAGGAGACTGCCTGATGAAATTGCTCCAAAACCAAACAATTCCCAATGTTTTCCTCCTGCCTGGTGCAGCATTTCCAGTTGTTCCTGTAGGGTAAGTCTAGGGACACATTGTTTTTAAAAGCATTTCCAGGGGAAAAATACCTTGCTGGTGTGTGTATGTGTGCCTTTGGGGCCACAGCTGAATTGTTGGTGGGGCCAGAAAAGAAGAGGGCCAGATGCAGTTCCAGTTTCCTTTGCTGATCAGTTGTAGAACCACCAGAGGGGCAAGGTGACAGCATGGTAGAGTGACCAGTTGTTCACTGGTGCTGATGGGAATGACCCGAAGCTTAAAGAGAACCTTTTCCCCAGGGCCTCTAGTGTTCCAGTGCTTTCCAGAAGACAGACAGAGAGAGAGAGAGAGAGAGACTGCGTGTGTGTGTGTGTGTGTGTGTGTATGTGTGTGTGTGTGCATGCACCAATTGAGTGGGACAGTGGGCCCCTGCAGAGGACACCGGAACAGTTCCCAGCACCCTCCAACACAATCCCAACTTTGATGATCAGCTGTGGAAAAGTTCAGGCGAGCTAAGAGTGCGGGCATTTAGCTGATGGGAAAGCAAGGATGTAGGTGACTTGGCCTTCCAGTTTGGACTGCCACTTCAAATCCAAGGTCTTTTTCAATTCTAAAAGTGTATGATGTTTACAGCATAAGACAAAAATGATGCCCTATAAGTCCACAAACTTTTTTTTCAAGAAATGAGGTCTTGAAAGCCTCATGTTACCTTGAAGTCTAGTTCTGCTGCAGTCCATCACGTGACAAGATCAGCATTGTCCTCAGAGCTGTAAAATAGTCTTGATCTTCTGCTCTCATTTCTTGATGTTCCCAAGTTCCAGAAAACTCTGTTCTGTGTTTGCCATAATGGATAGTCACCGTGTGCTTTTCGATTTTAGAGTCAAGTACGTTTGCAGGGCATGGGCAGCCTGAAAAACAGTTTGCTCTCAGTTGGTTTGTTGGTTTGTACAGTTCTTGGCTCCTTGAAGCTGGATTCTGCTGTCTGAGCTTACTCTGTAGGACTATGGGGCACTTATAATTGCCAGGAAGTCCTGGCCCCAAGCTGAATCATTACTGAGTGGCACATGCCACCCAGATAGCAGGTTGCATTTTTAACCTCAATGGCATGAAAATTTCCTGAAACCAAAAGGGGGACATTAATAATTTTGGGGGAGCAGCGGCAGTGGTGTCAAAGGTAGGATCAACCAGAGCTTAGGATGTTCTGCACCAATTTTGCAAGTTGTTCATTGATGATGGGGGTCACTGTGGAAAAGGTTTTCGTCGCCGCTGTGTCAGCTGATAAAGAAGGAGAAAAGGTGTGATAATGTTCCATTTCAAAAGAAGCCAGTCTTGCTAAGAGTAGAGGATAGAAACATTCTTCTCCATAAGCTTAAAAGATGTTGCTTTATCCTTTTTTCAAGAAGAAAATCTTTCTAAAACTTCAAATTAGAGAAAAAGTAATGATAATGTGGGCTTGATTTAAAAAACAGTTTTATTTTGACATAATTCACATGTGGTACAACTCACCCATTGAAAACATACAAGTCAATGCGCTTTAGTGTTTTCAGAGATGTGCAACCATCACTACTAATTCCAGAACACTTTTGTCACCCTCAAAACAAACTCTGTACCCGTTAGTAGTCTGTCTACATTCTCTCTTCCTCTCCTCAGCCCTAGGCAAACCATTAAGCTACTTTCAGTCTCTATAGATTTGCCTATTCCGGGCATTTTAAATAAATGAGATAATGCAATACGTGGCCTTTTGTACCTGGCTTCTTTCACTTAATGTCACGTTTTCAAGTCCCATCCATGTTTTAGCAGGGAATAGTGCTTTATTCCTTTCTATGACTGATATGATACTGTATGGTTAGATCACATTCATCCATTGATGGACATTTGGATTGTTTCTACTTTGGGCTCTTACGAGTAGTGTTGCTATGAACATTCACGTACAAGTTTTGTGTGAATATATGCTTTTGGTTCTCTTGGGCATGTACCCAGAAATGGGATTGCTGGATCATATGGCTACTCTGTTTAACTGTTTTTCATAACAGCTGCACCGTTTTACATTCCCACTGAAAATGTATGAGGGTTCTAATTTCTCCACATCACTTTAAGCCTTTTAAAGTCAACTTTTCAAAGCTAAAAGTAATGTTTTAGAATATTGATATATTTATTAGCACTAGGCTATAATTACATGCCTTGCAGCTCCTGCATGGTGTCAAAACAGTCTTTCAAGTGCCCAGAAACATTGAACAACGTGTTACGCATTGCTAATCTCACTTGGGCTCCAGTGTACCATGTCATCCAGGCTCTAGGTTGAGTGATGCCTTCAGAGAGTTCTAGTCTGGCCCCCAACCCAAGCTTGAATCCACCCTGCAGATCCATTCAACAGATAGTTTCTGAGACCCTGCTGTGACTCCGAACGCTCTGGGGCTATAGTCACATATAAGACATGCTTCCTTCTCTCACAAATTTGCAGTCTAGAAAGGAAGCCAAATGCTAGACAAATACTTCCTGCCAAGGGCAAGGGGGGGACACAGAATAAGCACCCAGTGAAATGCTTTCTGTAAACGGCCATGCCCAATGCCTGGCTCATAGCAGGAACCCAAAGACAGCTGTTATTTTTCTGTATACAGCTTAGCCTTCTACACCTGAGGAAACTGAGTCAAAGTTTAAGCAGCTTTCCCAGAGACCCATAACTCATGACCTGAGAAGCCAACTTCAGGCCCTGTTCATTGGTCTCCAAAGCCTTGGCTACACTGACATCTAGAAGCGTAGCCTTCTTAATCTTTGACCTGACTGTCTCCAGCCCCAGGGCTCTTCCTGCCTTCTCCGGGTCTAGTTCCCTAGACCAAGGCAGCCTACCTGACTCATGCCCTAGCCTAATGCCAAGATTGTTAGTGCCAGATAGTAACTAGTAAAGGCCAGTCCCTGGTACAGCAGGATGATCTGCTGTAATTAGAGCCCCCAAATGGCCATATTGATGACAATGGGTTGGTATGTCTATTGCTGGTATAGCACTCTCTGCCTCTCAGCAACACCACACTTCTCCCCACCATGCAGGCTGGAAGTCTAGAAAGTAGAAGTGACCTTAGCCTACTGGTCTGTATGCAGCCAGCCATCGAACCATGCAAATCTTCCTTCCAGATGCTTCATTCCCATCTCTTATTCTCCATTTCCATATGCCCCTGACACCACAGTTTTGTCTACAAAACTTTGTAAGCATCTGCCATGAAGAAAGCATTGGGTTGGGTGCTCTGGTTCAAGCTGCCTGAGGTAGATGATTACTGGCTTCAGGCTCAAGGGGATGGCAGAGCTGAGTGTTCTCTAAATGCCAAGAGCTAAGAACTGCCCTGGGCTCAGGATTTCCCAGCTCTTAGTCATCCATCGAGAGACGGTCAGCACTTCACCACAGAAGATTAAGCAAGCCCAGAAGCTCATAGTAACCAGAAAGCATAGTCTGCTGTGGACATGGGCCAGTCTTCACTGGCATCCTCACTTGCCTACAGAAATATTTCTATCCCCAGTGTATTATTAGTGTACTAAGGTGTTGTTTTTTTAAAAAAAAAAGTGATAAACTTAGTGGCTTAAGCAACAGAACTGATTGTCTCACAATTCTGAAGGCTGGAAGTTCAAGAGCAAGTTATGTCAGCAGGGCCACCCTCCCTCTGAAGACGCCAGGGAAGGATCTGTTCCAGCCTCTCTCATAACTTCTGGTAGTTCCTTGGCTTGAGGCAGCA
This sequence comes from Tarsius wallacei, assembly GCA_963574415.1. Lineage (NCBI taxonomy): Eukaryota > Metazoa > Chordata > Mammalia > Primates > Tarsiidae > Tarsius > Tarsius wallacei. The sequence continues at coordinate 20,389 of CAUYQG010146726.1, read as the reverse complement.
TAACTCCAGTCTTCACATGGTGTTCTCCTTGTGTTTGTTTTCTGTGTCCAAATTTCTCCTTTATATAAGGACATCAGCCATATTGGATTAGGGGTTCATCCTACTCCTGTATGACCTCATCGTAACTCATTACATCTGCAATGACTTCATGTCCAAATAAAGTCACATTCTGAGCTACTGAGAGTTAGACATCAACATATGAATTTGGGGAAACACAATTCAGCCATTGACACTAATGCACGTGTTTGAAGACATTTTTTAATTATTTTACCATCAACAACCAGAAGTGTTCCATTCCTTTGCAAGCTCATTTGAAACCAGGAGGTTTTTGGCTTTTCTTTTCTTTAGGGGCTTAATTTTACCCTTGAAAAATGAGGGCTGTAATATCGAATGTCTTCTCCCCTAACCAAAAATCTGCCTTTTAATCCAGAGACTCCAGGTGGGATATCATGACCCCAGAGCTTTTCTTGGGAATACCCAAGCCACACTTGTCTCCAGCAGGATCCACTGGTCTAGGAAACAAGAGATCAGATACTAGCGGTCGTGGTTAACTCAAGGAAGAGTAAACCAGTGATAACCCTCGGGATACCAGAGTGCCTTCAGAGCCCAGGGCATAGAGTCTTTGCTCTCTTTGGTATCTCCTTCTGGGTGTGGGTGACCAAGACTTGCCAGGTGTGTACTTAGAGCCCGAGGTAGAAAAGAGACCGCCTGCAGGCCTGTTTCTGTGTCTGAGGTTTGAGTACACTCCTCACCCCACCCCATTTCCTGAATGCACAGGTAACCAAGCCGCAGAACACCACATCTCACTGGAACATCCATTTACTTGAGGATGTAGGCATTTTCTATTTGGATATAATATAAAATAGAAAGGTGAAGTCTCACGGATTGATTTGAGTGGACTCCAAAGTGCATGCTATTTCACAGGCCTGGATTCAAATAGAAGAGACAAGGTCATTTCCAGAGGCTAGTGTGCTGAGGTTGTGACATCGTTTTTGGCTTGGATCAAAGTTCATTTCCAAATGGTGATCCCTCTCCAGCGTCCTCTCTGTTGGCCCTGCTTACCAGCCCTGGGCCCAGGCGGGACCCAAGCATGATCATTGTGGTGGTAAGGGCATAGGCTGCCACTGGGCCTTTATGTAGGAGGCTCTGGCCACTACCCTCACCTGTTCCCTCGATCTTGTCTCTGGGGGCCACAAATGGGCAAAGCATGAAATCAATAGAATGGAGTCTTTGAAAAAGCTAAAGCAGCTTCTTTTCTCTTTTGCCTTTTTTTTGGGGGGGGAGAGGCTGAATGGGCATCTTGTTTGATGTCGATAGGTTTTGTGTTGCCAGCTCAGAGATGAGATCTGAACCTCCATCCCCCTCACAGACTGGAGATACTATTGGAGGTCTTTTTTCCCCTTCTTCATTTGGGTGCACTATATATCACATGCCATTTTGTCTTTACTGAGATGTCCCTAGACCCTTGTATTTGAGTGAGGTCAGAGCTGAAGCCTCAGGCTTAGCCTCTGAAGCACCCAAGAAATATTTTGAGCAGTTGCTTTTAAAAAAAATAAGAAGGTCTGCATAAATGTCTGTAATTGAAAAAAAAAAACAGTACTATGTAGGAACTATTCCAGACAGTAAGAAGAATCTATGTCCCCCTGGATCTGTACCTTGAAATTTTTTTTTAAATAGCAGTTAGCTTCTTATTTAAAAATAATTAGATTCACAGGAAGTACAAAACACCATACAGAAAGGCTCCAGTACCCTTCACCCAGTTTCCCCCAATGGTTGCATCTTACATAACAACAGTATCATTTCAAAACCAGGAGATTGATATTGATATAGGTTTCTGTACCAATGTTTTATACACTTTAAAAATTTATATTAAACATTTGATATTTTTAAACACATACTTTTGGATATAATTTTTCATGTTTCTAGGATAAATGCCCAGGAATGCAATTGCTAAGTCACATGGGAGTTGCATGTTTAGTTCTATAAGAAACTGTCAAACTTATTTCCAGAGTGGCTGTACCATTTTATATTCCCATGAGCAATGGATGAATGATCCAGTTTCTCCACATCCTCACCAGCATTTGATGTTGTCACTGTTTTTTAATTTAGCCATTCTGGTAGGTAGGTAGTGATACCTCACTGTGAGTTTAATATGCGTTTCCCTATAACTCATAATGTTGGACATCTTTGTATGTGCTCATCTGCCATCTATATTTCCTCTTCAGTGAAATATCTCTTCGTGTCCTTTGCCCATTTTCTAAATGGATGATTTGTTTTCTTACTGTGAAGTTTTGAGATTCTTTGTACATTTTATATACAAGTCCTTTGTTGGTCATAGGGTTTGCAAATATTTTCTCCCAGTCTGTAGGTTGTCGTTTTATCCTATTCACAAGGTATCTCACAGAGAAAAAGTTTTACTTTTGATGAAGTCTAGTTTATCGATTTGTTTTCTTTTATGAGTCATACTGCTGGTGTCAAGTCTATAAAGGAACTCTCTGCCTACATTTATACCCAAAATATTTTCTCATATTTTTTTCTGAAACTTTCATAATTTCATGTTTCACGTTTAGCTCTGTGGTGATTTTGAATTATTTTTTGTATAAGGTATGACATTTAGGTCAAGGGTCTTTTTATTTTTATTTTGCATATAAATGTTCATTTGCTCCAGAACCATGTACTGAAAAGGCAATAATTCCTCCACTGAATTGCTTTGGCACTCTTGTCAAATTTTTAGAAATTGTTTCAGCTCTCCCTTTGTCTTTCTATATTATTTTGGAATCACATTGTTTTTGTTTTGTTTTGTTTTTGAGTTGGAGTCTCACTCTGTTGCCTAGGTTGAAGTGCAGGGGCACGCTCATGGCCACCGCAGCCTCGACCTGCTGGACTCAAGTGATTCTTCTTCTTCAGCCTTCCAAATAGCTGGAACTACGGGAGCGCACCACCACGCCCAGCTAATTTTTCTTGATTTATTTATTGAGAGATGAGGTCTCACCAAGTTGCCCAGACTGGTCTCAAACCCGTGGGCTCAGGCAATCCTCTCACCTAGGCCTCCCAAAGTGCTAGGATTATAGGCATGAGCCACCGCGCCCAGCCTAACTTGTTTACTGCTACAAAAAAATCTTGCTGAGACTTCTATAGGAATTGGTTAAATCTATGTATCAATTTGGGAAAAATCAACATCTGTCCTGTGTTGAGTCTTCCAATCTATGAAAGTGACATATCTGTCTATTCATTTACACCTTCTTTGATTTTTTTCATCTGTGTTGTATAGTTTTCAGTGCACAAATCCTGTACATGTTTTGCTAGATTTTTACCTAAGTGTTTTTTGAGCAATAGTAAATGGTATTGCAATTTTCATTCTGGTGTCTATGTGTTCATTGCTAGTATATAAAAAATGAAATAGATTTTTATGTATATTTTGAGATCTTGCTGAGCTCACTTATTAGTTCTAGGACTTTCCTTGTCTATTCATTGAGATTTTCCACATACACAATTATGTCTACTGCAAATAAAGATAGTTTGACTTCTTCTTTTCCAACTTGTGTGTGTTCTATTTCATTTTCTTGCCTTAATGGATGAGCTAGAGTTTCCAGCATTATATTGACGACCAGTGAAGAGAGCATACATCTTTGTCTTGTCGCTAGTCTTAGAGGGAAAAGCAGTCAGTTTTTTAACCATTAATTAAGTATGATGTTAGTTGTAGGTTTATTGTAGATGTTCTTTATCAAACCGAAGACATTTCTCTTTATTCCTGGTTTTTGAGGTTTTTTTTTTAAAATCATGAATGAGTGTCAAATTTATTCAAAGGCTTTTTTTAACATCAAAATGATGTTAATTTTTTGAGATGATTGTAGATTCACACACAGTTGTAAGAAGTAATACGGCTAGATGTCATGTATCCTTTAGCCATAGTCCCCTGATAATGTTGTACAGTTTCCTCCCAATAGTTACAACTTACACAACAATAGTACCATATCAAAATCAGAAAATTGATATCGTTGCAACTTTTTGTACCACTGTTTTATAAATTTTAAAAATCTCTAATAAACATTTTATATTTTAAAACATAAATTTTGGGGATATAAATGTTTACGTTTCTAGGATAAATACCCTGGAGTACAATTGCTGGGCCATATAGTTGCTGCAAATTTAGTTTTTTAGAAACTGCCAAACTGTTTCCCAGAGTGGCTATACCATTTTACATTCCTACTAGCAATGCACGCGTGATCAGTTTTTCCTCGTCAGCAATTGGCGTCACTATTTTCTCTTACAAAGATGAAATTCACATAACTCAGTGGCGTTTAGAAAGTCCACAATGTTATTCAGCTATCACCTCTATCTAGTTTCCAAACAATTTTATCACCCTCAAAAGAAATCCTGTACCCATTAGTAATCCATTCATATTCTCCCTTCCTCCTCCCAGCCTTAGGCAACTGATAAGCTACTTTCAGTCTCCATGGATTTGCCTATTCCAGGCATTTTATGTAAGTGGATTCATACAATATATGGCTTTTTGTGTCTTGACTTCCTTCACTTAGCATCACATTTTCAAGGTTCATCCATGTTTCAGCATGTTATCAGCAATTTATTCTTTTTTATAGTTGTTCACTCTTTTGGTTATTGTGAATGGGTGCTGCAGTGAACATTTGTGTAGAAGTATTTGTTTGAGTAACTACCGTTACTTTTTTGGAATATATACCTAGGGGTAGAATTGCAAGGCCAAATAATAACTCTATGTTTAACTTTTTGAGAAACCACCAAACTCTTTTCCACAGTGGTTGCTACATTTTATATTCCCACCAGCGTGTATAAAGGTTCCAATTCTACCTTCTCACCAACACTTGCTAGTGTCCTTTTAAAAATTATAGCCATTCTAGTGGATAGGAACTATGTCACAGTTTTGACTGGCATCTTTCAAATGATAAATAATATTGAACATCCTTACAATGTTTGCTGGCCATTTATAGATCTTCAATGAGGAGATGTCTGTTCAAGTTCTTTGCCTGTTTATTGTGCTGTGTTTTTTATTGTTGTGTTGTAAGAGTTATCTGAATATTCCGCTACTGAGTTATTATTAGACATAGGATTGGCCAATGTTTTTTCCCATTCTGTAGCTTATCTTTCCACTTTCTTGATGATATTTTTGATGCACAAAAGTTTTTAGTTTTGAGGAAGTCCAGTTTATCAATTTTGTTGTCGTTGTTGCTTATGTTCTTTGTGTTGTAGCTAAAAATCCATTGCCAAATCCAAGGTCATGAAGAGTTACCTATATGTTTTCTTCTAAGAGTTTTACAGTTTTAACTCCTGTGTTTAGGTTGTTGATCCATTTTGAACTGATTTTTTTATATGATGTAAGGTAGAGGTCTGACTTCATTCTGTTGCATGTGGATATCCAAGTGTCATAGGACCATTTGTTGATGAGACTATTCTTTCCCTCATTGAGTGGTCTTGGCATCGTTGTTGAAAATCAATTGCCCATACATTTATGGATTTATTTATGAATTCTCAAGTCTATTCCATTGGTGTATGTGTCTATCCTTATACCAGTACTACACTGTTTTGATTACTGTAACTTTGTAGTAAGTTTTGAAATAGGAAGTGAGTTTTCCAACTTTGTTTTTCTTTTTGCAATGCTGTTTTGAGGTGTTCATATGATTTTCATTAGTGCCTGTTAATATGGTGGATAACTTGGATAGACTTTTGCATATTGAACCAACCTTGCTTCCTCAGAATAAACTCAACGTGACCATGATGTATAATTCTTCTCATAAATTGCTAAAACTTTCTTAAGGATTGTTGTGTCTATATTAATGAAAAATATTGGTCTGCAGTTTTCTTTTTTTGTTTGTACAATGTTTGTCTTTGCTGTCAGGGTAATATAATGAGTTGGAAAGTGTTTCCTTTTCCCTTTTCTGAAAGAGATTATGTAGAATTGTGCTGATTCTTCTTTAAACAACTGGTATAATTCTCTAGCACGACCATCTGGGTCTAAAGTTTTCATTTCAGGAGGTTTTTACATTATGAGTTTGATTTATTTTATATTTATACAGCTATTTAGATTATTTCAAATGGAGTAAATTTTGGTAGTTTGTGCTTTTAAAGCAATTGGTTCATTTCATCTAAGCTTCCAAATTTATATGTGTAGAATTGGTCATAGTATTCCTTATTATCCATTTCATGTCTGCAAGGTCTGTAGTAATATCCTCTTTTTCATTCAGAATATTGGTAATTTGTGTCGTCTCTATTTTCTGTGTCAGTCTTACTAGAGATTTGTAAACTTTATTAATTTTGTTAAAGATCTAGCTTTTTATTTGGTTTCTCTAGTTTTTTATTTCAATGATATTATTCGAACATATTTTTTGGGATACATGTGATATTTTGTTACCTGAATAGACTGTGTAATGATTAAGCCAGGGTATTTGGGGAAGTCCATTATCCTGAGTATCATTTCTACGTATTGGGAACATTTCAAGTCCTTTCTTCTAGCTATTTTGAAATATACAATATGTTGTTAACTATAGTCGTTCTACTCTGTTATTGAACTGTTTTGAATATTATTGATTTTAATTCTTTATTATTTTCTTCCTTCGGCTTGCTTTGGATTTATTTCACTCTTCTTTTTCTAGGTTCTTTAAGTGGGAGCTTAGATTATTGATTTTACACTTTCCCTCTTTCCTAATGTAAACATTTAGTTTTATAAATTTCCCTCTCAGCACTGTTTTACTTGTGTCCCTAAATTTTTGATATATTTTATTTTCATTTTCATTCAGTTTAATGTATGTTTTGTCTATCTTAAGAACTCCTTTTTGACCCATGAATTTTTTGAAGTGCACAGTTTTAATTTCTAAATGTTTGTAGACTTCCATAGTTGTCTTTCTGCTATTGTTTCTAACTTAATTCCATCATAGTTAGAGAAAACATTATGCATTGTTTCAATTATTTTAAATTTGTTGTAGATTGTTTTATGGTCCAGACTATATCTATCTTGGCATATATTCCTTGGGTGCTTGGAAAAAATGTAAATTTTATTGTTTTTCAGTGGAGTGTTCTATAAATGTCAACTAGGTCCTATTGAAACATGTTGTTGAGGTCATTTATATCTCGCTGATTTTCTGTGTGGTTGTTCTATCAATTGTTGAGAGAGAGTGTTAAATTATTCAACTACAAATGTGAATTTTTCTATTTCTCCTTTCAGTTCCAGTAACATTGCTTCCTATATTTTGTAGCTCTGTTGTTTAGAGCATACACATTTAGAATTACTATGTCTTATTTGTAAGTTGACCTTTTTATCATCATGTAATGTTCCCATCTGTCCCTGGTAAATTTTTTGCTCTTAAATGTACTTAATCTGATATTACTAGAGCAACCTCTGCTACTTTTTAAAATTGACTTTGGCATGGAATATTGTTTTTATTATTTTGCTTTCAACCTTTCTAAAGCATTATATTTGAGGTGAGCATCTTGCAAACCACATATCATTATATCATTCTTTTGCCAATATCTATCATTTAATTGGTATATTTAGACCATTTTCATTTATTATACTTACTGATTAGTTAGTGCTTAATTCTGCCAATTTATTTTTGTTTTCTGTTTGATCGCCGGTTTCAGTTTTCTGTTTTCTTGTTTCTAACTTCCTGTGGGTTACTTGAACAATTTTTAGAATTCCATTTGATTCACATATAGTGTTTCTGAGTCTTTTTGTATAGCATTTTTAGTGGTTGCTTTAGGTAATTACATTTTATATACATATATATAACTTATCATGATCTACTGGTGTCAACATTTTGCCGGTTTCAATGAAGTACAGAAAGCTTACCTCTCTTGTTCTTTTTTTTAATCCTCCCACTTATAGCGTAGTTGTGTTAAATATTCCCTCCACATACATTTAAAACCACATCAAACAATGTTATAACTGATGCTTCAACTATCAAACATAATTTACAAAACTCAAGAGGAGAAAGAAACCCTATTATATTCACCCATATTTTTCTCTCTTCATTGTTCTTTCTCCCTTTCTTATGTCCAAGATTTTTCTTTTATTATTTCCTTTCTGCTTAGAGAACTTTCTTTAAACATTCTCTTAGTAAAGGTCTGTTGTTGACAAATTGTTAGAGCTCCCTTTATCTGAGAATGTCTTGATTCTCCCTTATATCTGAAGCATATTTTGACTGAGTATAGGACTCTGGGTTGACAGTTCTCTTTTTTTTCAGCCCTTAAAAAACATTATGCCACTTCTTTCTGGATCCCGTGACTTCTGATCCAAAATCCACCATCATCCAAATAGTTTTTCCTCCATAGGTGAGGTGTCATGTCTGTCTTGCTGCATTCAAAACTTTGCCTTCACATTGCATAAGTTTGATTGCTATGGGTCTTGGAGCAGATTTCTTTAGATTTATACTATCTAGGGTCCACTCAGCTTCTTGAATTTCCAGGTTTATGTTTTTTGCCAAATTTGGGGAGTTTTCAGCCACTATTTCTTTGAATACATGTTTCAGTTCCATTCTTTTTCTCCTTTCCTTTCAATGACATGAAAGTTAAATGTTTTGTTTATAATCCTACATGTCCCTGAGTCTCTGTTCATTTTTATTCTGTCTGTTTTCTCTCTGCTGTCCAGGTTGGGCAATGTCTGTTGTTCTATCTTAATTCTTTCCTCTTTCCCTTCCGCTATCCTCTTGACCCTAACCATTGAGTTTATTTCCATTATTGTATTTGTTGCATTCTAAAATTTGTATTCAGTTCTTTTTTATATTTTCTGTTTCTTTGCTGACACTTTTTCCATTTTTTTTTTAATTTTTAGAAAGCAGGATTTATTGAGATGACAGAAAAGTTCCCACCGTGGGAGGGGACCCGAGATGGTTGCCCTTTTTTCTATTTTTTCACATGTTTCAAGCATGGTTGTCATTGTTGGCTGAAGCATTTTAATGATTACGGTTTTAAAATCCTTGTCGGATAATGCTAACATCTGTGTCATCTTGCTATTGGCATCTGTTGATAGTATTTTTCATTCAGTTTGAGGTCTTACTGGTTATTGGTATAACAAGTGCTTTTCCATTGAAACCCTGGACATTTGAGTTATTATGTTATAAGATTGGATCTTTGCTGGGCATGGTGGTTCACACCTGTAATCCCATCACTTTGAGAGGCTGAGGTGGGAGGATTGCTTGAGCCCAGGAGTTCGAGATCAGCCTGGGCAACATAGTGAGACTCCCATCTCTAAAAATTTTTAAAAAAATTAAAAGACTGAATCTTATTTATATTGTCTGTTTTAGCTGAATGCCTCTGACACAGCTCTAGCAGGAAGTGGGGGGCACTATCTATTTCTTCTTAACATCAGGGAAGGTGGAACTTCCCGTTAACACTGACAGAGATGAGAGGTCCAGCTCCCCACTTGGCCTTTATTGATGAGGTGGAATGGGACCATGTTTTTTCCCCTCATGGGTTTTAGTTGGATTAGAACAGTTATTGTCATAGTTTTCTGTTTTGCTGGGCTATCCCTTTCCTGGTCCTTTGGCTAGAAAAAGCAGGCGTTTGCTGGGGAATTTTTGTCAGTGCCCATTGGCATTCTGGGTTGCTGGCTTCTTCAGCTGAAAGTCTGGCATTTTTGAGGCGAAAAGAAAATTTCAAGAACTAACCAATGTGTCGTTCCTCAGGTCCCAAGATTCCTAGCCAGTCTGCCTTTTTCTTTCCATCTTTTAGTGTCTTCTTATGTTTGTTTTATACATAATGTACGGAGGTTTTAGTAGTAGTCAGTGGGAGAATGGGGGAAAGTGCTCTGCCATCTTTCCAGAGGCAGAGGTTTCAGATATTGAATTTTAGAGCCTGACGCTGTACTGCCAAGGAGGTTTATGAGAAGCAGAGTTGCCCTCATGTATAATACCTTATCAGCGCTCTCATTTCATGTCTATATCATGAAAAACAAAAAATAAATGACAGCTTTACCTGAGTTTGCATACATCTGCTTATTCATCATGAAAGGTATACACTTGAGTAGCCATGATCACAGCCTGCTCGGTTAGTTTCCTATAAATCGGTGTACCAGATTCATGAGCCCCTTCCAACATTCATTCCTTCCCTCCCATGTCTGTCAAGCTTTGAGCTGTTGGTCAGTTCGTTTGGCTAGGTCCTACCAGGGCCATAGTTGGTGGCTGCTCCTTCAATGGACCATGAGACTTACTTTAGCAGAGCTGAAGGGTCCCTGAAACCACCACCTGATTTTGCCACCATGTTTTTCATGTAAGGAAACTGTCTCAAAGAAGAGAAGGGCCTTTTCCCTGGGTGCCACTGTATATCACACAAAAAACCCAAACCTAAGACCCACATTCCCTGCCTGTAAGTCCAGTGTTATTCCTTCAGCCACGCAGCCCCCTGCCCTCCAATGAATTTTATTCTGCCTCCTGGCCAAGGACAGCCATTTCATCCCAGCCAGCTGCCTCACAGAAGTGCCTCTCGTCCTTGGGGGTGGGGGCGCTCCATGGGGGAGGTGGGGGAGGGAGAGAGGCAGGTAAAAAGAATGTGGCTGACTCCACACAAACCTGTCCTCAGAGTGAAAGTCTGTGATGCAAGGGGTCAAGGGTCTCATCTTCATAGCTGAAAGACAGTGTACTTTTTGTCTCCCTAAGCCCTGTGTCCAGGTCGCTTGGGAAGCGCCTTGGAGAGTCCAGAATAAAATTGCGAGTCAAACAATGGATGAATGGAAAAGTCGGCTTGTGATCAAAAGCATGCTTCCTCATTTCAGCATGGTGGGAAATCGTCAGGAGCCCAGAAAGCTCCAGGAATCGGTGAGACAATGGGCTATGGGGGAAGGGGGGTGTTGAATGCTTCTGATCTTAAAGTTAAATGAAAAATGTGTTATTGAAATTCTCTGTGCAAACTTGGTGGCACGGAACCAACCCAAAATATAAGAAACTCAAATCTGATCTAGAAAAGATCTAAGAAATGAGCTGACCTTGCCTCTTGTGGGTTTCTGGAAATGGAAGAAGACGGAAGTACAGTCCAAGGCTCCATCTGGATACCCAGTCTAATCATCTCTGCACTGTACCCTTGCAATGAAGAAAATGAGGAAGGATAAAAGGGAAGAAAATTTTACTTTTCCTCTTAATAGAAACCAGTCAGAATGGCAAGCATTAGACATATTGCATGAGATTCCTGGTATGACTGGGAGTGAGAAGCCAGTGAGTAGGACACAGAAAGGGCTTTCCATTCAACCCTCTGGCCCTGGTTTCCTTTTAAAAGCTTATTGACGCACCTCTACTTTCATCCCTGGGATCCTAGGCATTGTCCAAGTGTCTGAAACTCAGCATCAGGAATTCTAGTGGTAGTTCTAGCAAAAGGGATGATGATAGAAGGGGCCATGAGAGCCCTTGGCTGGTTGAATTTGACAATAAGGGCCTGCAACGCCACCAATCTACCAAGATTAGCTCAGTTAGCAGGAGTTGCAGCAAACACAATGGCTGTTATCTCAGGGTATTCGAGTCACAGAGGAGTGGCTTGCTTAATCTGTGAAATTAATAGAGCTGGGAGGAAATGGCTCTTATAGAGCCGTGGCTCTGCTTCCTTCCTATTCATAGAACTGGACGCCCTGGCTCTGAGGTAATGCCATTTCATATAACTAGAGGGCCTGTCTTCTCCAATTCCCAGGGCAATCCACTTTCAGCGAGTCAGCTTTCTATTTATTTTAAGATTCTGATTTGGGCACAGGTGTGGGAGGAGGTGATTGACATATCGCCTCTCTCTTTTTTCCTCATTGTCAACCACCAACAACCTATTGAGAATGTGCCATCAAGTTGATCGTGTAGACATTTACAAAACTTTGTTTACTGGAGTTCCAGCTATCACAAAGACGGCTGTTAAGTGGGATGGCAGACTTGGAGCAATTACTCTGCCAGCGACCTGTCCTCCAAATGGCTGGTCCTTGGTCAGGCAAACTCTAGAAGTGAATCTCTGACTTCCATCCTAATTACCCTTTTTATTTCTTGTGCCTCTTTTATGGTCAACAACTAAGTCAGCAAAGGAAAGCCTCTTGGTAATGCACCCAGAGAGTTTCAGCATGACTTTAAATGTATCTTTTCTTTCCCGCTTGTTTCTATTCACTTGAGCCAAATCCTAGGAGAAAAGGGTAGATGAGACATAATTGAAGGGGTCTTCTTCCCCTTCTCATCCACTCCACCAACACTCTTTGGAAATGTGGGAATGGCCAGGCACAATGGCTCACACCTGTAATCCAGCATTTTGGAAGACCAAGGCAGCAGGACCACTTGAAGTCTGAAGTTTTGACACTTGCCTGGACAACATAGCAAGGCCCCATCTCTAAAAAATATAAAAATAAAAACGAGCCAGGTGTGGTGGCTTATGCTTATAGTTCCAGCTACCCAGGAGGCCGAGGCAGGAGGATCGCTTGAGCCCAGGAGGAGTTTGAGGCTGCAGTGAGCTTTGATCACACTGCTGCACACTAGCCTGGGCACAGAGCAAGACCCTTTCTAAATAAAAATAATCAATTAAGAATAAGTGAATCAAGTCATTAAAATAATTAAAATTTATTAATTAATTTACTTATTAATTAATTGAAATAAGTAAATAATAAAAAGTGTGACTAGTAACTGCTTTGGTTTTGATCAGTGTAGCACTCAAAGCATGTATTCCAGGGACAGTTTTCCTTAAAATTGGTCCTTGAAATGGCCATCTGTGCCCTTGCTCTGGAGAAATTGTCGTTCCTCGCTTCATTTCCAGGCATAGCTTCTCTTTGCAGATAGCCTTTAAAGCCCTTTGTAAGCCTTGCTAAAAACTCACATTCATTGCTTTAGAGTCACACCTTGGTCTTTAGGAAAATCAGCCCTCTGCCTCCTCTGTGGCACACCTTGTTCTCTGCAAGGCTCTGAGCGACCTGACTATTTCTGAAATTCCAAGCTGTCCTAGAAAACCAAGGACTCCCCCCAGTTGGGGAAGCAATCATAAAAACGTGTCTCAGACTGCAAAAACAGCTCCCTCAGATGAGTCTTCTTCATAGCTAAAACCACATTTGTGGTTTTCAGAGACCATAAGTTCTCTGAAGGGGACAACACGGAGAGAGAGTCCACTTCTTCGCCTGGGCCTGACAGGTGCTGTTGCTACCATCAACGAGCACCCAGGGCAGCTCTTGGTCTGAGAACAGCTCGATTTTAGTGGCCAGTCAATCCCTATAGTCTTAAGAATGTACCATGTGCTAACATCAAATTCTGGGGCAGACACCGAGGATCTCAACATCCAGGTGCTTGTGGCCTGAGGGACAGAGATGAACAGATTAAAAGCAGAATGGCCTTTGAATCCACTAAGAAACGTGCTATCCAAACAAGTTATTGCAGGGCTTGGAGCGATTGGCAGAAAGCAGGCCTTTGCGAGACCTGGGCTTGAACTTCCAGGGTATGGCCTTGGCTGGATGATCTTAGACGTTTCCATTGTTGGCTGTCCCTCTGATGCTCCATAGCGCCCAGGGATGACACCCTCAACCCTAGTCCCAGGGAACCATGCATGTGGAGACACATTTCTTGCACTACTCTCCCTCATCCTGAAAGCGTTCCCAAATACCAGGATCTGCTTCAGGCATTCAGCTTAAATGGTCCTCTTGTCCTTTCCTGAAAAACAAACCGGGCACCTGCATAACGAACATCTGTATACCTAACCCTGAATTGTAGCCCACATCTTTAACATTAAAATTTTTTTAAAAAGAAAAACAAACTAACCAAAAATGGTCTCAGATCAAAGTCCTGAAATAAAATTATGTCAGTTCCAAAGGAGAGTTTTTTCAAGCAGCCCTTGAATTTACACATAAGTAATTGAGAGTCCCCTTGCAGAAAAAAGTGCATCTGATGTGACAGTCATTCTTCGCCTAGGACCAGGACTCGGGACACCTGAGTTCTAGTCTTGTATCTCCTCCTAATTAGCTATGAGGCTTTGTTCATCCTTTGCCCCCATTCCCCATCCTAAGAACAAAGTTCAAATGAGCCAAGAGTAAGAATAACTATTTTTAATTGAGCATGGACTAGATGCTAGGAACATTGCTAAGCATTTTGAGAGGAGGCAATTATTACCTCTAGGAAACTGAGGCTCAGAGGCTAAGCAAGTTGACCAAAGTCACAGACCTGAGTAGTGGCGGAACTCAGAGCTCCGTGTCATCACCACCATACTCAGCTGCCTCTTAAATCTAAAGCACCCTGAAAACCACAAAATGTGGAGTACATATCAGGCAGGAGTAGTCATCATAAAAAAAAAATCTCAGCAGTACAAGTACCTTTTCAGCATTTGTTCATTCATTCCGTAGCATGATAATGACTCTTGTGATCTGGGGGAAAGCAGAGTTTGACCTTTTGAGCATTTGGGCGTCTATCCAAGGTAAATAAGGCATCCAATCTCGGCAGTTAGCATATGGAGTTTTAACAGAGGCAGAACATTTGGTCCTTTCCTTTGAGGTTAAGATCTCAACTCTTTTCCTAAATCAGTAAGTCAATAGATCACTAGTGAGAGAATCTCAAAGGTCTCAGCACTCCAAATTTGGTGTGTTCCTGGCTCTGCGTGGAGTTGGGACTCAGTGTACATGTCACATGTCATCTCTGTGTCAGTCTAGGCCCCGCTGCGAGTGAAAAAGATTCCTCCAGCTCCAGGCAGTCACCTATTCCATTCATAAGGCAACTCCTAGGCAAAATCAGAATGTAAAGGACACGAAATGTATAGTTGGAGAAGGAGGGGGGCCCGGTGCTCTTTGCACATCCTCTGTTCAGCCATTTAATGTTACGCAATGGGTCACTGTATAGATTACAATGAGATTCTGAGCTTCCCGACCAGTCTGCGGTTGGGTGGGCGGTGGGAGGGAGAGGTATTGTTATTATTCTCCATCTTTATGGATAAAGATAATTAAGTCTGAGAAATCCAGTGACTTTCAGAAGGATGGCCACCCAGAAGGTGGGAAGTTGCATCAAGGGTCTCCATTTGAGTTGTCCCAAGTACTAGACCTAAGTGTGGCGAAACCAAGCCCTCAGCCTATCTCTTTCGCATCTCTAAATGCAAGTGGCACTGAGGAAGGGGGAGAGGAGAGCCTCCAGTATAACAGAGTACGTGGAGATCTGGATGGCTACGAAAATACCAGCCCCATTCTATCTGTGCCTCTTCTTTAGAATGGTGACCTTAGAAATGCCCAGTAGAAGCAGCGCTGGTCACCTACCCCCAGTGTGTGATCAGGTTCAAGATCTGTGCCGATCAGCCTTGGGGTTTATGCTTTTCCTTGCAAAAAGAACACTGGACTCAGGAAGGAGATCTCGGACTTAGTTCAGGACTGGGACTAGCTCTTTGTGAGATCTTGAGCAAATCCCTTTTCTCTTGAGATCAGAGAGTATGGGTGTGATCTCTAAGGGCATGACTAGCTCTGACCTCCTGCCACGTTTCCAGGGTCCCTTCTGTGTGCCCAGCCCTGTGCTAGACCCTGGACTCCAGGAGTTTACAGTCCAGAAGCAAATAATTCTCAGACTTCCGCCACTGGGAACAAATCGATCCTCCTCTGTAGCTCTTGGCAAAACCCAGAGGCAGAGGGTTGAGTTGCTCTCTTGTGCAAGACGCTTTGTGTGCATTAGTTCATTTGTCCCTGTGACATGGCGGGGGTGGGGATATTCCTAGTTCCCCAAAGTGGAGACTGAGGCTCAGAAAGGATGGGCACCACCACAATGTCACACGGACAGGAAGTTGTAAATTCAGGTCTCAGACTCAGGTGTCCTGCCTCCAGAGCGCCTCCTACTTTGCTGGATCCCAATCCCAGGTTAGGAGCTCAGATACCTGCGGAAGCTTCTACAGGCCAGGCACTACTCTGAGCTAAAGCAGCAGACAAAAGTCCCAGATATCCTGGGGCCTTCCTTCTCATAGCAGAGAAAGCCCATAAACAGGTAAAGAGTGGAAGCATCTTCACTTTGTCCTGACAGCTCCCTAAAGCCATCTGACCAGCATCCTCCATTGCCCAGCCTGGCAGAATTCCAGGCTGCTTAAAAACCCCACGGGGAGGTGGACACAGCCAGCTGGGAACTGGAGTGGGTTGTCTAAACAACACTCTTAGAAGTCTCTAGAGGAAACCAGGTTTAGGGCTTTGTGTCTCTGCCAACATCCCTGCTTAAATTAATGCAGGCTATGGGCTTGTTGCAGGTGCAAGTCCAGTCCCAAGAGAGGGGAGTAACCGATGTAGCTAGAGCCCACTTCCGAGACCCAGGTGGTCCCAGGGTCCAGCTCATCGGGAAGCAGCGGTCCTTGGCATTTATTAGGATCTTGCCTGAGCCTCTGGGGCTCAGTCTCCACGTCAGTAAAGTGGAGTTAATCACTCTGCTGTCTGCCTCTGCCTGCATTAGGGTTTCTGGGAAGGCGATGGACAGGTATGGATGGGCATGCATTCTAAACCACGCAGGGCATGGCTGCTGTGAGCACTTTTGTTAATGATCAGAGGTTGGCATTGGCTCAGAGTATTTTTTGCCGTCAAAAAGGTGATGGCAAATGCGTGTTCTGACCCCCAAGGATCCCACAGTCCCCTCAGCAGCCCTGCCACACTGAGGTGAGCCGGCTTTATGGTGCAGCTCTGAGCATTCTGGGTCAAGGGCTGCCGTGCGTATGCGCCTTTCTATTTTGGGGATTCTCCCTGTGGAGTGCGCAGCTGTTCACTTTCTTTGCTCACTCCTCCCTTTCCTGCAGTAAGGGCCCTTTCCCAATTCGGACACCCAACTGGGGTGAGAAGCCAGGCGGAGGCCCCGCCTTCACGCAGCTCTCTTTCATGAGGGCTGGGCACCGCTCAGCTTGCAGGATGCCACTGGGCTTGGCTTCCAGGTCCTGCCTGGGTCGCCCAGCTCAGCAAACCGATGACCTCAAAATCTCAGCCTGTTTAAAGGAGAGGATGCTGGGGGAGGGAGAAGGTTCCATTTTGCAGCTGGCTTCTGCAGGCATCTGGGAATTCCACACTGCCTGTTTCTGAATTTCCAGGAGCCGGCACTCCTGCATAGTCCTAACCCCAGTTGCCTTGACATGAGGCCCTAGGTAACAGGTGTCTGGAGGTGAAGAAGAAACGTTGATGGGCTCCAGGTCAGAGCGAAGGCTCAGGTTCCACTGCCTTCTAGGGGGTGTGCAGACCTGGGGCCATGCCCTGGGGCTGTGGGCTAGGGCTCCGTGAACTCTGGGCTGGTCTGTGCGGGCTGAGGCCTCTTGCTTTCACTGAAAATCTGCAGCTGGAGAACCTAGTGTTTCTCTTTTAGAGACAGATATTTGGGTTATGAGCTGTCCCTGGGGTGCCACATTCCAGACTTCTGGGGGGGAAGCATGTGCTTGTAAGGTTTGGCCTACGGATTGTGATTTCTGCAGTTGATATAGAATAATTTGTCAAACCCTCCCTCCACCACTCGCTTTTTATTCCCCTGCCTTTCCTTCCTGCCTCATCGCCCTTCTCACCAGATCTTCAACCTCAAAATCCCAAAATTAGAAAGGCAGTCATGAGGCACAGGCCAGTGGATTTGATCACTGGGGGCCCAGACCCAAGGCCCAGACGTGGATGTGTCATCACTACCTCCCTCTCTCTTGGACCCGCCCCCGGGCACAAACCTGCCTTTGCCTGCCTTCCTCCATGGCTGCAGGGCTCCATCACCCTCCAGAGTCCTCCTCCAGAGGCTCACTACCTCACTCGCTGCCCTGGCCCTGGGAACTCCTATTCCTAGGCCCCTGCAACCGTGGCTCAGTGCCTGGCACATAGGAAATGCTCAAAAAGCAGCAGCTGCTATTCATGTTGACCAGAAGTTTCCTTAGGAATCACGCAGGCACCCCCCTTTGCTGGACACCAAAGAAGGCCAGGGGCACACAGAGGGGAAGAGTGTGGTCTGAAAAGTGTTTGTCTCTAGACCTTACGCCGGAAATGGGAAGAAGACAGGATCATTTGCAGGGTACCCTTTTCTCCTGTGGCCCATTCACATCCGCAGATGCCGGCTGAGCTCTGTCATGAGGCAAGGCGCTTTGGGGATGCCGAGATAGGTAGAAAACCACCTGGTCTTTAAAGATTCATGTGGCGGAGGGTGAGAAAAGCACAGGCCTAACATGGCGACCTCAAGGTTGGCGAGAGCACCTGGGATGGGATAGAAGGTGAGGCCATGTTATGGTAGAGGCAGGCCCTTGAGTGCCCGAGGGAAGAAGATGTGCTTTAATCCTCCAGACAGTGCAAATTGCTCAACAGTGTATGCAGGCTGTAAGAGCAAGGCCCAAGGGAGTCCTAGAGGGGTTGATGTCTCCCTCACCTCCCTGGGTCCTGCGCCAACAGGTGTGCAATCATAAAGAGTGTCATTAGTGCTGGGTTCAGAATGGTCCCTGTGCAAGTTCTGCAGCAGTGGTCGAAATATTTAAGCTTTTCTGCCCCAATAAGGTGGCCTGCCCACTCTCCTGTGAACAGCAGGCCTTCATCTCCCCCACCCACCCCCGCCCCCCAGTGTGAGGAGGGCAATTTGGAAAGAACTTATGTCTGTCGGAGAAGACGCTCAGCTCATGTTCCAGGTCAAGGGTTGACAAATTACGGCCTGTGAGCTAAATCCAGCCCACAGGCTATATTTGTAAATAAAGTTTTATTGGCACCTAGCCATGCCCAGTCGTTAACATATTGTCTACGACACAGAGTTACAACAAGCAACACACGACCTGCGAAGCCTAAAGACATTCACTATCTGGGCCTTTACGGGAAAATTTGCCAACCAGTGATCTAG
This sequence comes from Tarsius wallacei, assembly GCA_963574415.1. Classification (NCBI taxonomy): domain Eukaryota; kingdom Metazoa; phylum Chordata; class Mammalia; order Primates; family Tarsiidae; genus Tarsius; species Tarsius wallacei. The sequence goes on along the minus strand of CAUYQG010146726.1, from coordinate 1,655 downwards.
GTCACTGGGCATTTGGTTCATTTTTTTGTCTGAAGCCATTGTTTCTCCTAATAAACGGGCACTCCCGTCAGTACCCACCTGAGGTAGAATCACACATTCTCACGCCTCCCCACGTGTTCTTCCCCTCCTGTGCCAAAGCTGGCTCTGACCCCACACTCCAGATCCCATCCTTCTGGAGAGTTCTTGCCTGTGCAACTCTTCCTTTTCCTTCCTCTAATATTCATTTCTCCACCCATCAGCATCCAAAGAGACCCAGCCGAACCTTCCTCTGCTTACTCCCCCCTACCCCGAAAATGTCCTCCCTACACACAAAATACAATACAATCCCCTTCCCATGTCCTGTTAGGCCCTCTATAGGCTCACAGCTATTCCCTGGCTCACAGTGCTAGACATGCTGACCACCTTCCCTCAGGGCCTTTCCACTTGGTGTCCTCCTGCCTCTGCTCCCACCCCCCCCATCCTTCTCCTGGCCTGCTCCATCCTGTGTTTAGACCCTCACTTCAGAAAGAGCTACCGGCCACTCTATCACATCACCTTTTTTCCCCGTCTTTGGAAGAATACTGCTCACACTCTGATCTTGTTCTTATTCTCTTATTGTTCGTCCCATTAGAATTCCAGCTCCTTCTCTCTGGTTCTACACTTCTCTCCCTGGCACTGCTCATTCTGGTGGGGGTGCCTATTCTGGGCCCCCAAGACAGCCCTGCTCCATACTGTTGGAAACCTTCATCTCTGTAGCAGAGGGGAGCCCGGAGTCATTCTCTCCAGTGGCCTCTTTTCTAGAACAAGTTTCAGGCACTGAAGTTGTCTAGTATTGGGGCCATCCGTGTGATGCTTTCAGAAAAGCTAAACATTTTGTTGCCTCATTTCCTTTCTCAAGTCAAGCCTTCAGAGCTTAGAACAATGAGCTGAGCCTATACAGAATGCCTCCAGGAAGCCAGTCCCAAACACCGACACCCAACATCTGCTTTCTGAATGCATGGGCTTCAAACAGCCAAGGATTCAGTAGCTCACGGCTATCCATCCTTTTGTCTTTTCAGCCACGTGACATTTAAGGAACTTAGAAATGCCTTGCCCTTTGCTGTAGTTAAGTCTGACATGTAATTACTTTATTGGCAGCATTTTAGCAATCAAAAATCTCCTGTGTTTTCACCAGTAATTCAGCTTCAATGTTGCAAGTCAGAAAAAAGATAATTATTAATGACTGCAAGGAGACAGGCCGTTTGGAGGTTTATGTCAACAACACACTCAGAGTGAGCCTTCTCCACTGGCCCAGTCAGTGGAGATACTGACATTTGGCACAGAAGGAAGGAAAAGTTCTGTGGAACCTCCTCCTAGTCACAGTACCACCAGCACCAGCACCATCACCACCACTGCCACCACCACCACCACCACCACGTCTACCAACTCCATTATCACCTTCTCCATCACCATTCCACCATCACTCCTCTCTCTCTCTCTCATAAAACTTTCCATGATGCAATCACAGACACTGTCCACATATAATGAGATTCATGTTTTTAAATGTTCATTATTTTCTTTTACAAATTTTCTTATTTTAAGGATGTGGGGTACAATTCAGAATTAGATGTACAAGCGGTCATCAGACAGGTGGTGGTGGTGGTGGCAGTGGTGGTGATGGTGCTGGTGCTGGTGGT
>CAUYQG010146724.1:0-20505 GCA_963574415.1 Tarsius wallacei | reverse complement strand
ACAATCATCAAAACAGCCTGGTATTGGTACAGGAACAGACACGTAGACCAATGGAACAGTCCGACATTTTCTTGTGGTAATACGTTGGATGATCAAGGTCTACTATATGAGTGAGAACATGTGATACTTAGTTTTTTTGTTTTTGTGAGAGGTCACTCAGTATTATGAACTCTAGTTCCATCCAGGGATCTGACTCTTGATCAAGAGCATACATCTCAGATTGGATGTTTAGTCAGCAAAAAAATAGTTTCATATTTTAGATTTTGATGCAGTTATACAAAAACAATTATTATAAACTTCAAAATAATCCTTTTTAAAATTTTCTAATCTATACATTTTACATTTTCTCATTCAAACATTGCAAATAGTTGTTTTTACTAAAGATACTGCGATTATCAAGTTTTGTCTGTAACAGTATTCACCAACAGTATTGTTCTATTTATATTTCTTAGGAGCATTTTTCATCATAAAAGAAAGGTAAAATGTAAACCATGTGTAAATGTAGATATAGATATAGAACATAGTGATAAAATACAGGTATGGGTAGAGATTTTTCTAGAGACTTTTCAACACAATATGAAATTGTGTAATGCTTTTTAATATTAACTCAAGGATAACCAGGATTCTGCCATAGAAAAGTCATTATACTGGAGACTGCAACTACCACTTTTTGCAATCAACTTGAAATGCCCACCATCTCCAACTGATAATCCTAAGATAATCATTTTATAAATTCCTGCAGAAGCTTTTCTCACTCCAACAGCTTCTGTTAAACTCATTCAACCCTGAACAATACAGTACTAGTTATTTAACACTGTCTTAACAAAAATGCATGGTTTTATATAAAAATATCCTAATCAGAATGTGATTACTAACTGTTGTGCCACTTTTATATTCTGTATCATTCCAAGCATATGTAGATATTTAATTATAAGCAGTTAATTTGGACAGATATGTTTTCTTCCCTTATAGCTTAACTAACTTAAGTCTACTTAACATGCTTTGGAGGTGGTGAACTTTTCTGAGTCTTGGAAAGGTTAACTGCAACCAAAGACTAGAGGGATTCTCTTTACAAATCCAAATAGTACCATGAGGCAAGTTAGAAGTAAAAGGTCCAGGATGCTGAATCTTGGCCAGATGATCTGGTTCTGCTACTTTCTGCAAAAAGAAAAAAGAGAAAATAAATCTAAATACACCTGAGAACATCAGTATGAAAAATAGTAACTAGTAAGCAGCAAAAGGTTATTCATCATTGTATTGTATGGAAACATTTTCCCAATTAGGCTTAAGCATAGCTAGAGAGGGCAAGACACAAAGCCAGTGGAAAGGTTCCATGCTTGACTCTTACTACAATAATAAGAGAATAAAAAGTAAATAAATTGAAAGTGTGATTTTTATTTATTGAGCTTGTGATTTGGTTTGTGACTTTTGTGTTACCAAATCTTGACATAGTCTTAACCATAGAAGTACCATGAAGTGTCTTATTGCAGTAACATGGGATAAAAGCACACGGTAAGAAACAGAACTGAAATGAGATCTGATTGCTGGCCAGATGCAGTGGCTCACACCTATAATCCCAGCAATTTGGGAGGCTGAGGTGAGAGGATTGCCTGAGCCCATGGGTTTGAGACCAGCCTGGGTAACTGCAGTAGCATGGGGTAAAAGCACACAGTGCAGAGCAGAACTGAAATAAGATCTGACTGCTGGTTGGGTGCCAGGGCTCATGTCTATAATCTCAGCAATTTGAGAGGCCAAGGTGAGAGGACTGCCTGAGCCCACGGGTTTGAGATCAACCTGGGTAACTTGGTGAAACCTCATCTCTACAATAAATCAAAAAATTAGCTGGGCATGGTGATGCATGCCTATAGTTCCAGCTACTTGGAAGGTTGAAGCTGAAGGATCACCTGAGCCCAGCAGGTTGAGGCTGCAGTGGCCATGTGCATGCCAGTCGGGTGACAGAATGAGACTCTGACTCAAAAAAAAGAAAAGATCTGACTGCTTGTTTGTTTTGTCTTGAGTGTGCAAATCTTTCTCTTGTTACTTAAGGAGCTCGTGAGACTCAGTGGTATTTATAATGAATAAACAAGGTCATAAAAATTACTTTAAAATTATGTCGTATATAAAGTATCCAAGGGGTTGAGGGACAGTCTTTTTATTCAAGCTATAGAACCTGACTACAAATATAATGATGTCGACTTGCATATATGACATAATCTAAGACAAATAAAGCTCTAATATTAAGGATAGAATTTTTTCACTTATACAACTTAGAGATGAGGGACATAATCCTCATAATAAGATAGTCGTGTATATCAAAAAAATAACTATAGGCCCACCTTAGTATTGCTACGCAATTATGATAAACTTAAATTTTATGAATCTTCCACCTGGTGCACAGCTATAATTGCTGATGCCATAGTATCCTCTCACTTAACTGAGGAAGCTGTCATATTTGCAAAGATGCCAAGGAAATTCATGCAACTTTGCTTAGCTGTGACAAGTATTCATTTGCTGTGAGATCGCCAGCATCACATTAGATAAGATTAGATGAAAAAAATCATTTCCATTTGAATCATGCAAACTTTGTGTTCTTTCTTTATTAAAAACACACAATACACTTGAAATTTGCAATTGTATCCAAATGGTTATTCACAGAATACAAGGCACTGTTACTTAAAAATTTTTATATCTATTTTTTTATCTAAATGTGCTGAAATGTACTCAGATTGAACACATCTGTTGGAAGAGTTAGATAGGGACCTCACCACATTCTTCTCTTGTCTAAACCAGCTCACTGGCACTTAAAACAGAACTAAATAATCTTACTGATTTTCTTTTGTCCCAGGAGGAGGATAACTTTTGATTACCTCTTTGGGGAACAGGCACATTTGTTCTGTCTGCAGTTAGGAAGGAAAGTCTACACACCATTCAGAAATTGTAATTCATGTTCCTGCTACAAATACTAAAGAATGTGTGAAGCACAGAAATCTAAAAGCTTAGTCACTAAATCTGAGCTGTTTATTCAGAAATAATAGCTAGAAACAGGATGGAGATAATGTGTCTCCATATTTACATGAATGAATGTTCAAACTAGCTGCAGAAACAGAAAGAATGAGGAAAAGGGAAATTGCAGGCATTTATGATGTGGAGATGAAAATGAATAGGGACTTTAGGGGGCAAATAAAAATATAAGTCATCCCACTCTGAGCAAAGAGAATTACACACGTTTATCTGTCCTGGTCTACAGCACAATTATATCAATGGAAGCAGAAAAACCTAGAATTTCAGGTCCCTAATTGAAGACTATTCTTGAGTTCTGTATGTGTGAAAGGGTAGGAAAAAAAATGAGTAGAATACACTTACATCTTAGAGACTCTGAAGCAAAAACCTCAATTTTGTATTAGGCTCTTTACTATACTAACTTCTGGATAAAAACTCTTTGTCCTAAAATACATTTAAGAAACATTATTATAAATTTGAAATTCAAAGGCAATAGAAACTTCGTGGACCAGCAAAAATCTCAAGTTAGCTTTCCTGAGACCTCTCCAAACCTAATGTTCATACTTTCTACTTATGCTTGAAATAAGTTTGTCTTACGATACATACCTATATTAATGCAATATTTCAATGTATTCTTACATCAATATTCCTTATGCATTGCTGTCTTTACTGATATGATTGTTTATTTTATTTAAGTATATCACCTTAAATAAAAAGCTGAATCAATTAATGGTTTTATTAACCACATTTCTGTGAGGCTCATATTTAAAACATTAATTCATTTGTTATTTAAAGGACTATTGTTATTATTATTATTAATTATTTTGAGTGAGGGAGTCTTACTCTGTCACCCAGGCCGGAGTGCAGTGTCACATCACCGGCTCACTACAGCCTTGGTCTCCTGGGCTGAGGTGATCCTTCCTTTCCAGCCTCCTTAGTAACTGGGACTATAGACACATGCCACCACCCCCAGCTAATTTTTTTGCAGAGACGAGGTCACATTATGTTGCCCAGGCTAGTCTTAAACTCCTGGTTTCAAGCAAACCTCTTGCCTTGGGCTCCCAAAGTTCTGGAATTGCAGGTGTGAACCACTACTCCTGGCCTAAAGGATTATTATAGTTTTTGTTTGTGTGTAGGATTGGTTATCTCTAATTGATCTTGCATGTAAATTCACACGGATATATACTGGGTGTGTTTAAGAGATTTATAATACAGTTGTTGGTTACTCATAAGAAAGAATCTAGTCTTTATAATTATCTTTGTATAGAGGAAAACACGATCCTTGCCTTTCAAAGATTGGTTCGTATAACAGCAACACTGACATTTTCTGGGAACTTATCAGAAATTTAGAATCTCACTCTAGACCTAATAAACCAAAATTTGTATTTTGATAACATCTGGCCATGCTCAGTGGCTCAGCCTGTAATCCCAGCACTTTGGGAGGCTGAAGCGACTGGATTGCCTGAAGCCTTGGGTTCGAGACCAACCCGGGAAACTTGGTGAGACCTTCTCTACAATAAAAATCAAAAATTAGCCGGGCCCAGTAGTGCGCACCTGTAGATCCAGCTACTTGGCAAGCTGAGGTGGAAGGATCGCCAGAGCCCAGCAGGTCGATGCTGGGTTGATCATGAGCGTGTGTGCCACTGCACTCCAGCCTGGGTGACAGAGTGAGATTACAACTCAATAAATAAATAAATAAATAAGATCCTACGATGATCATATGCTCCACTAAGCTTGAGAAGCACTTCTCTAAACAATTTTTGTGTGTAACTTATTTTGCAGATACTTGAGGCACTAGCTTGGAGTGAATCTGATGGAGATGTCAGTGATGGAGGTATTGTGATGGTGATGACAGTAGTGAACGTCTACTTTCTGAGTCACACTATATAAGGACCTAAAATATCACTTTGATACTAAAAGATCACTGGAAAAATAGTTTTTAAAATGCCGAAATCGTATTCGCCAGAACTCCTATGAAAAGAATTTCATGCTTTTGAGAATCAAATGCTGATAACTCACTTGAAATAGACATAGATCCCTAAAGTTTATGCCAGAGAAAATGTGGAAAGGATGGGACTGGCTAAGGGACAAATGATTTTCAGGTTACAAAAGAACTTAGCACAATAGAGTATGTTTTGCTATGCTATTTTCAACAAAACCTCTCAAAACAACACTCAGTTGTTTCTGTAAATAAATGTTCACCAAATAGTTGATATCATTTTAGTAGTTTTTCCATACCACTAAGTTATTAATATGGCCAACATGGCCATATTTCTTAATTCAGCCCCAATTATCATGAATCTCTGGATGTATAATGCTTTCAATTAATTTCCCCTCTGAAAAAGAAAATTTCATACAGGAATAATGAGCATTTTTAAAAGAGTTGACAACACTACACTCTAGCTTCTGGATAAGTTTCATGAGAAACCAGTTCATCTTCATCCTTGTTAGTTGTTTTGACCTGTGGCACTTTCTGTGATGGTGTTCTAACTCAATAGGATTAAGGTCTGGGACCTGTAAAAAATATACAATCTGCATTTACTGCTTTAGTTTTAATCTCCCTCAACAGTTTCTTCTGTACACATTTTGTGATGGGAATCATATCTTTCCACAGGCAGTTGGCAACGTACCATCTGGGAGCGCTGAATGTGACACTCCTATGGCTTGAGTCAGTGTCTCCATTGGCAGTCAACACAGCACCATTATGTGCTTAGGGGTCATTGGGAGACCCTAGAACAACGTATTAAAATTTTAACTTGTAGTTGTTTTGCCAAGGAAATTTCCCAACTGATAATTCATGAAGAATATGATAACAGAAGCCCACAGTCATTCTGCAACCTAGATCCTCCTAAAATGCTGTGTGGACTGGCACAATATTTGAATGACAAGAACTGTTTCTCGATGTCACACTTCATTCTTAATGCATGATCTCTTTCTAATTGCAAAGAGAAAGGCAGATTAACATATAGTTTTTTCCAATTTTTTTTCCACTGAAAAACGAAAAAAAAAAAAGCCTGAAAAAGAAAGGGAGAGTGGGTGTGTTTAGCTTATAAAGCCATGATATGTGCCATCCTTCAAGAAAACAATTTCAGGGGGTTAATATTTGCAGTGCCTGCCTAGGGCAGGAAATTGAACTAAGTCTCTGGAGTCCTCTGTCAATTTATCAGGATGAATAAGACCCTGCAATCCAGCACATTCCAGATGGGAAGCAAGCCTTAGGCTGCTTCTGCCATATTTCCTTAGCAACCTTTCCGGTCACAGGGTAATACCTAAGTAAAAATAAGTATGTCTCATGATGCAATGAAGACCAACACAGGTGGCCACAAAAGGGTTAAAAAAAAAAACAAACCCTCAATCACAGTTTTCTCATTTTTGTAGTTTATGTGAAAAGAAGTAGACTACAATATAATACATAATGAATTAATATATTAAACAAAGCAGATAACTTTGTACTTGTTTGGTTTTATGTTGGAATGAACTAGAATTAATTCTAGTTAGAAAGTTTTTGGTGGTGTTTCTTTCATATCATAGTTAATATTTTTATCAGTAAGTAAATCATTGATAGTACTACTTATCCTTATCAAGGTCACATTTTCTCATATTCAAATATAAAAAAATAATTACAACTACATAGGCTTTCTGTGAGAACGAATTAGATATGTGAAAAATCACATTTTAAGTAACCTATAAAGTATAAGTAATCTACTTGGAAGACTGAGGTGGAAGGATCACCAGAGTCCAGCAGGTCAAGGCTGTGGTGGCTGGGAGTATGCCACTGTCCTCCAACTCGGGTGACAGAGTGAGACTCCAACTCAAAAAATAAATAAATAAATAAAGTATAAGTACTTACACTAAACATTTTGAAAGAGGCAGAAATTAAAGGAAAATCAGGATCTTTGCGTTCTTCCAGGAAGCTGAAGAGATTTGTTGTGTACAGTCTACACTGGGACATGTCTGTATCTAACTTGGATTACAAAGCATCCAAGTACCTGTAAAAAAAAGTCAAATATTTATTTTTATCAATAGGCAAATCTTTGACATGCTACTTATTCTAATCGAGCCCATTTCCTCATATTCAAAAATGAAAAATAATTACAACTATACAGACTTTCTATGAGAGCTAAATTAGATATTTTATGTGCAAAATCACAATTTAAGCTGTGCCCAGTTGTATAACTCTTACACAAAGCCATATTGTTTTTGTCAGAAGAAGAAATTGCCCAGTGAGAGAGCAGAGCAGCACATGGACGCTAGTTGTGTTCACCTACATGAAATGACCAAGGAAATGATGGGCGGACATGTAGAAATATGTACCTGGGATAAAAATATAGAGAACAATAACGGAGAACATCTCTGGATTGTTTTTAAATTGTGTTAAGAAAAATAGTTGATGATTATTGGCAAGAGGAATTTGCACAAATTGTTTGTCGAGTGGCTATGATCCTATTTTGGAAAGAATTCACAGAAGTAGAAAGCAAAAGGTGAATCGAACAGATATTGTAAGAGATTCTCCACCATATGGCAGTGTCTTAATGTAGAGGGTGAAGAAAAGGAAAATCAAAAAATGGAAAATGAATATTTTGTATAAACTAGAGTATTTAATAAAAATAGGATAATAGAATAGCCGTTACAGATGAGCTTATCTTTTCTAATCTCAAATTTTCCAAGGAATGCAAGCTTTCTTTCTTTCTTTCTTTCTTTTCTTTTCTTTTTTCTATGGTTTTGTTCTTTCTGCTGAAAACAATTTCAGTGACTTCCTCACACAGTTCTAAAATATACACACAAAAAAGGCTATTAAATTTTAACAACTGGAAAATCTTTGTTGAAAAGAGTTTTTAACAATATTATAAAACACTTCAGTTTTTCTCATTCTCTGTGTGGTCTTCTGTATTGGAAATACTTGATGTATTCTAAGAGACTACCTAGAGTTTCAATTCTTACTTTTCTGACTGCTTTCATAATAATGTTTACTTTTTCTTCACTTTTTCTTCTTTATTTGAATCTGGATTCATCATGTATCTTGATCATCTCATAAATTGGGACTCACTGAGTAATATGACAGAGGTGTAGACAGTAGAACCAGTTTTACTACAGCTAATTTTTGCATGGTTTGCATAAATGATTATAGATCAACCCAAGTAGTATCATCTACAGAAATATCAAACAAGATGTTTTGTATCTCTTGCATAAAAACTTAGGATATGATAACCATTCCAGAGGCAAAATAATTAAGGATAATATACCTTTCTATCTCTTCAAATGCAAAATAAACATTTGATAGCTACCTCATAGAAGGCAAAATCTTCAAGATATTTTTCTGCACAGTTTTATTTTTTGTACAAAACCTATTGAGGTTTTTGGCAATAAAAATATCACTAAGATACAGGATTTTCTCACTATAAAACTTCTAATAACTCTAGTTGTGGTGTTCTCATAGGTGTTTTAAGACTCTAATATAATAAAATTGAATTTGTTACAATTTTTATAAATAAGCATATGAAACTTTTGCAGTGACTAAGGATTATGATCGTGTCCTCAATTATAAATTCCTTTTTCTTTGATATGCAAAATCCTTTTTATGACTCAATGAAGCAGAGTTTAGTAATACATACATGTCAGGATTACTATAAATCTAGAGATTAATAATAGAAACAACAAATCATTAGCTTCCATTATCAATGCATTTACTGAATATCTGATTTTTTAAAAAGCCAAAACCATATCTTTTTATTGGGAGAGAAACTTTTTAAAGCCAACATTTCAGACACTTACTTATTTATGTGTTTTCATTTATTTCCATGCGATGACAAGTACATGATCTCAGTGTTAATAAAGTTGTTTGAGAGGCTTGGAAATTTGTTTCTTCTGTATTTAAGTGTTATTCCAAGTTCTTTTCAGCACAGAGTTAAGCACTTCATAAGTACCAAGTGCTAATCTTGAACACCCTAATTAACATATGCAAATTTTAATTGAAGAAACTTCATATTTTTAGGAACTAAAATACTTCATTTTTAATTAAGGGAGAGATGAATCACTCCGGACTTTAAACTAATGTGAGTTGTCTTAGAGAAAATGTAGTAGGAATATGAAAAAATTTAATGTAGTAAGAATATGAAAAAATTTAAAATTTTGTTAGTGCTGGAACTAGTGGGTGTGAGTAGACATGTTATGCAACATTTTACCAATCAGAAACACAGAATCTGTGTTTATTGAACTATTGCTAAAAGTGACAGGAGCAAAAGTCAGAATTGAAATTAGAGATTTTAAAAATGTCTAAATTGCAACTTGCTACTATTCCTACTGTTTTTAGAAAAATAAAAAACAAAAACCAGGAAAGAAAAAAGCAAAATCTCTCTTCATCCTAATGCTTATCTGATACAAAAACATTTCTCCATTCTTTTTTGGGGTAAGAGTGGGGATAGGTTGTGAGAGAGCACACCTACCACAACATAAATTCACTGTGAATGAACTGAAATTTCTAGCTTGGGTTCTGTTTACCCTCCAATGCATTCTTTCCCTGCAAACCTGTCATTCTCAGGACTGTCTGTTGATGGGCTTCCACTTGCCAATGGGAGGCAAAAGCAGGAGGCTGGATACATGGTGAAGGAAGGTGAGAGAGGAAAAGACATCACAGTATTTCTCCCTTTCTTGTTCTCCTAGGGTAACTCCTCCAGGAGGGCCTATATCTTCTCCAAGGTTTCAGCTTCCAGTCAACTTTCATTCCATCCCATCCATCCCTTCCATTCGAAGAGATGGCCTCAATTTCCAGGTTCTGGCAATATCTTCTCAACTCTCCAGCCCAGGCATGGTGGTAACATATCGCTCTTACTTCTCCATCCTCTGTTGCCTTGTCAGCTTTTCTATTACCTAGCCAGCCAATTCCCCCCATATTCTAGTCCTGTTATTCAAGTACCAGAAGGCACCAACACCCAAAAAATAAAATTATTTTTTGTAGGGTGGGCCCCTTATAGTACACTTGGAATCTGTTCCTACAGATCAGTCAACCAACATTTTTTACTGGAAGTTTGAGAAGGTGGTGTCAGGATTTGCGGAAGAAACATCACGAGTTGTGGCAAATGGATGGCAATGAACCTGCCCACATCCTATTGAGTGTTTAGTAGTTTTTGGCCAGAACCAATATGATCTCTATGTCCTACCCTCCCAATTTACCCAATCTCGCCCCAAGTGGCTTTGTTTGTTTGTTTGTTTCCCCGATGAAAAAAAGTCCTCTAAGGAAAACATTTTGATGATGTGGAAAAGGTGAAACAAAAAGGCAGCAGAAACTATGAAAGGCATCAAAATTGATGCATTTAAAACTGTTTTGAGCAGTAGAAAAAGCATATCAATAAGTGTATTGCATCAGACAGAGTGCTTTCAAGGTGAATGAAGTTTAAACATGTAAAAATAAATACACAATTTATACATAAGTTCAATTTTTTGGGGTCCCCTTGTGTGTCCTGTTTCTTTGCTAGACTCTGACCTATACACAGTTTTTCAAATTGCAAAATTCTTATCGATTATTTATATATTCTCTAATGTTATTCCTCATGCAGAATATATTTCCAGCATGTTGGTGGCTAATCTACACTGAAGTTTTCCCTTATAAAAATGGATATGGAAATCTTCGTGCTTGATATTGTGTCTTAAAAGACCTGTACTTTTAGGCTTTATTTACTTGAGATACTAAATTTACAATGTATTTTTGGTCAATATTTTAGAAAAGTCTTGCATATGCAGAAAATTAAAATGTATTGAGTCCTTTACTCTTCATTTTTCAGAATGGTGCCTAAGAGTTGATCTCTTAATCTCATGTATTCAGTCAGAAACCTAAGAGATTCGATGTCAGTTATAAGGCTGACTAAATCCTCTCTCTAAAAATATTGGATTTATCTCAAAGAAACCTCTTGTGTAAATGAGTGACACCACTTGATAACATAGTCCTAGGAATAATTTAATCTTACTGAATGCTTACATGATTCTATACCTGTTTGCTTAATAAAAATGTCCATGTGAAAGACCATTTGGTCTGTTTCTTCTCTTTTGAGATCATAGGAAAGAAACAAAAGAAACAAACCATTGGCAGCTTATGTTATCTAGAGAAGAAAGAAGATATAAAGAGAGAAAGAGGAAGGAAGGAAGGAAGGAATGGAGGGAGGAAGGGAGGGGAAAGAAAAAAAGAGAGAGGGAAAGAGAAAGTAAGAAAAGAGAACCCCTCCCAAGAAATAACTAATATCTATATTGAAAAATATCTAGACCAGTTTAAAATATATATAAATATTTTAACTAAATTACAGAATGCTGAGATTTTTACTGGCTGGCTTTGGTTAGTACTGCATTCAATTAAATAATTATACTTAGCTTGTATGCATTTTGCTGTTTTGCTGTATATCAGCATTAAAAACTTGTCATCTAGAATGACCTGTAGACATTCAGAAAAAGACAACACTTAAAAAATTATTAACTGGAGACAAAGAATAAAGTACATTAGGAAGATATGATATATTACTGCTTGGTATGCTGGTGTGCATTGTGTGTGTTCATATTTATATTTATCACACAAAGTAAATCATGACCATCTAACATTTATCAGGACCAATACAATTTTTTGTCAAGTAGTCAAAAGGATGTGGGGGAGGCCAGACTTAGCTTGTAATCCCAGAAATTTGAGAGGCCAAGGTGAGAGGATTGCCTGAGCCCAAGGGTTCAAGACCAGCCTAAGCAACTTGGTGAGACCTCATCTCCACAATAAATAAAAAAATTAGCCAGGCATGGTAGCATGTGCCTGTAGTTCTGGCTACTTGGAAGGCTGAGATGGAGGGATCGTTGGAGCCCAGCTAGTTGATGCTGGGGTAACCCTGAATGTGCCATTGTACTTTAGCCTAAGTGACAGAGTAAGACTCCAATTAAAAAAAAAAAAGATGTGAGGATATGGGGGAGGATGGTTTAAATATGAATGATTCAGTTCCCCCAATGCATATCTGCCCATATGGCTTGACATAACTAAAGTTCATCAATATAAGTGTTTTACTTCAGATTTCCATGAAAAAAAGGTATCAGAAAGCTTAAAAATGAAATATGTGAAAATAAAATATCAAAAGTCCCCATAGAAAAACAGATCCTTCTCAAAAAAACAGATTGTTTCTCTTAAGTTATTATCTTTAGCATTCTAGTCATTAAAATTTCTTTGTCACCATGGTTCATTACTAACTATGAAATATAACATACATGTTAACAATAACACAATAGCAGTTAATACATACACTACCTGGCATTGAGTAGGTGTTTAACAAATGTTTATTGTGTTAAACTTTTCTATTTAGTAGTTATGCTAGAATTCTACTACTTTTTATATTATTGCAGATAACTGTATTGATAAAGTACATTATCATTAAATGAGGTTGTGCAGTATGGGTAGTTCATCATTATTAGTAATGTTGATGGTAGGTACAATGAATTCCAGTTCTGAGAAACTTATAAAGTTCCTTGAACGTCAATCTCCTAAGAGCATAATATCCTCTAATCTAACTGTTATTTTCCTTGTGTACTGCAGAGCAGAGTTAGTTAATTAGAGTCAGTTAAGAATTGCTGTGTGAAAATCAGAAGAGATTAATGCACCATTTTGGATGCAATTAAAGTTCAGAAAACATTTCATTCACAGATGAACAGAGGAGTCTAAGTGATGTGCACACATTGTTGGAACAAAAACAAAAACAACACAAACATAAAAATCCAACAAGATCCTCAACTTTTTATTTTATTTTATTTTATTTTTGAGTTGGAATCTCACTCCATTGCCCAGGCTGGAGTGCAGTGGCATGTTACGGAGTCAACCTCTTGGGATCAGGCGATCCTTCCACCTCAGCCTTCCAAGTAGCTGGAAGGCCTGTGCTACCACGTCTGGCTAATTTTTTGATTTTTTTATTGTAGAGATGAGGTCTCACCAAGTTGCCCAGGCTGTTCTTGAACTGTGGGCTCAGGCAATCCTCTCGCCTCAGCCTCCCAAAGTGCTGGGATTACAGGCTTGAGCCACCATGCCCGGCCAATCCCCAACTTTTATACAACTTACACTTCAGTGGTAAGAATACCATCATAATGAATAGGAAGACATCAAGTAGTGACATTTGCTCTTATTAGTGATGGAAAGGATATTCTGAAAGCCTGTGCCCTTACCAAACAGTGAGATCTTAAATTATTTATTTATCTTTATTACTAGGCTTATAATATCTGAGAAGTCACAAAGACTTCCTTATCATGGTATCTACCCCAGACTCCTTTCACCTGCAATGAATTAAAGTCATAAGTATGAGTGACAAACAATCAAAAAAGATAGAGATTTCAATCCTGAAAGTGAACCCTTAAATCAATCTCAAACTCTATAAGCTAAACCTGAAATTGCTACATTTATTTGAGAACACTGATAATAAGCTGATCCCAATTCAATAACACTACTTCACCATCCAAAAAATAATAATAATGCAAAACTTAATTGAAATAAAATCTCCACAAGTTGGGCTCTCAGGAGTGTTAAAGATTAAATCCAATTAATATGAGCACAAAATTGAAGATCAACAAACTTACAGAGATATTAGTTACCATAATCAAGAGCAGAAAAATAAAGGCAATTGTAGATGAAGATGTAAATATTGCAATGATCAGATACAAACTACAACATAATAATACATGTCACTTTTATTGAAATACAGATGTAACCATAAAAGTGACTGAGGAAGTGTGCAAAAGAACCAAACAAAATTTTTGAAATAAATGTGGGGTAAAAATTGTCAATGAATGGGTTAAATTTTGATTTAACTGAAGAGAGAATTTGTGGATAGGAAAATAGATACCTACAATTTAGAATACAGCAAAGGAATACAAAGCATAACAATATGAGAAAGACTTTAAGAGTTAGAGAAAAGAGAATTAAAAGCATTTAAGATATATCTTAGGAATATGGTTGCTTTTTCAGGTTGGAATTGGCAATCAGACCAAAGAGAGACAAATTGTCTTAAATCTAGCATTATGTTTACTTAACTTTATAGAAAAATACAAAACAGAGATATAGTCAATACAGAATCTTCATCTAATCAGAATGCACCAGTGTCCAGTTTGTGCTAGTCATGTAACAATTATAGCCTGTAATTCCCATTAGTCTTCCACATTATTTTAGTCAGCAGTCACTGGCATGCACATCCATGCATGACTCCCACAATTCAGGTGTAGGATCCCAACATTCAGCACTATTTTAACTCTTGTTCTGAAAGTAACACTGATGTGAGACAAGCCATTCTTTTTTTTTTTTTAACTTTTATTTTTTTATTTTAAAGATGTGGAGTAAAATTCAGGGTTAGGTATAGAAATGTTCATTATGCAGGTACCCTTGTTGATGAGGTGTGCCCCCCATTCCCCAGGCAGATTCCCACTACTGACAATCCCACCTCCCCACCCCCAATTCTCCCCCTCCCTGCAGTTTCCCCACTACTGCCAATCCTTTTCTTATAGTATTATGATAATTGTTCAAGGTCCACTTACGAGTGAGAACACGTGATACTCAGTTCTCTGTTTCTGTGGCAGATCACTCAGTATTATAGACTCTAAGTCCATCCAGGTTGTTGCAAAGTTCATGATTTTGTTCTTTATAGCTGCGTAATATTCCATTGTGTATATGTACCAAGTTGCTTAAATCAAGTCCTCTTTTGATGGGCAACATGTTTGGCCCCATGTTCTTGCTTTTATGAACAATGCTGTGATAAACATATGTGTGCAGATATCTTTTTTATAGAGTGACTTGGGTTATTCTGGGTATATTCCCAGCAAGGGGATTGCAGGGTCCTATGGAAGGTCGACTTTTAGAACTTTTAGGAATCGCCACTCTGCTTTCCACAGTGGCTGTACTAGTTTAACACTCCCACCAACAGTGTAGAAGAGTTCCCCTTTAGACACATCCTCTCCAGCATTTGTTATTTTTTGAGTTATTGGTGATGGCCATCCTGACTGGAGTTAGGTGGTATCTCAGTGTAGTTTTTATTTGCATTTCTTTGAAGACTGGTGAGATTAACCATTTTTTCATATATCTGTTGGCTACTCGTATGTCCTTTTGAGAATTGTCAATTCATATCTTTTACTCACTTTGTAATGGGGCATTTTGTTTTTCTTTTCAGCACATTTGAGTTCACCAAGGTCATTCTTAAGTTGATCTGCATCAGCCAAGGCACATATACTTAACTGGAATTTGAGAAGGAGGAAATAGGAAAAAGTCATAGCAGTGTTTAAAGATAAAAATGCACACATACAAAAAAGAACAAATGGAGAGATTAACCCAGAGTTTATAGACAGTGCCTCTATTATGAAAAAAAATAAAAATAGGTCCAGTTTGGCTCACATTTGTAATCCCAGAACTTTGGGAGGCTGAGGCAGGAGAATTGCTTGAGCCCAAAAGTTTGAGACAAGCCTGGGTAACATAGTAAAAACTTGTCTTTAAAAAAAAAAGAAAAAAAAAAAAATATATATATAAAATAGCTAGGTGTGGTGGTGCATGCCTGTAGTCCCAACTTCTTGGGAGGCTAAGGAGGAAGGATCACCTGAGCCCAGGAGGCCCAGGCTGCGGTAAGCCATGATCATGCTGCTACCCTCTAGTCTGGGCAACACAGTGGGACCCTGACTCAAAAATAAATAAATAAATAAATAAAAAGGAAGCCACATCTAGACACATTATGACATGATAAAACATCAGATAATAAGCAAAGTAGTTCAATAGAGCCTGAGCAAAGAAAAATTCTCCCCAAAAATGTCAATGAAATAAAATGACTATATTAGAGAGAGTCTAACTCAGGACTTTTTTTCTGTTTCATTTAAGTACCTGTTGCTGTTGTACAATATCAATCTTGATTTATTTATTTAGTCTCACTCTGTCACCCTGGCTGGTGTGCAATGGCATACTCACGGCCACCACAGCTTTCACCTCCTGGACTCAAGAGATCCTTTTGCCTCAGCCTTCCAAGTAGCTGGAACTACAAGTGCTCGCTACCACTCTCAGCTAATTTTTTTGTTTATTGTAGAGATGAGGTTTTGCCAACTTGCCCAGGCTGGTCTCAAACCTCGGAGCTCAGTCAATCCTCTTGCCTCCACCTCCCAAAGTGCTGGGCTTCCAGGCGTGAGCCACTGAGCCTGGCTTCGATCTTGATTTATAGTAAGTCTTGAAGTAAGGTCTGTAAATCATTCAACATTGTTCTTTTTAAAGATGACTTTGAATATTATGTATTAATTCTGAAATCAGCTTGTCAGTTTTTGCCATAACAAATATGCCCTGGTCCTCATGGCTGCCTTGAGGGTCCCAAGAGAGAATGGTGAGAGATTAAGAAAGACACAGACACAAAGACATAAAGAAAAGCTGGGCCAGGTGGGACACTTTTCTCTGGTGGAGGAGAAATGGCCCCGAACTAGCTCAGCATGTTTATTTTATAATTAAGCGCAAAGGAAGCTGGGAGGGATTCAACGTCGATGAGGGAGCTATAATGGAATTTTGCTGCTACCAAAATGACAAGCTGTTCCGTGGTTATCTTGTTGCTAAGACTTTATCTGTACTATTTGCACCCAGATGTGTGGGCTCTGAGACATCATTCCATGTAGTAGGCTGCATCCCTTGCTCTTTGGCTAGGGTGCAGAGCAACCAAGCGAGACCTTGCCTTTGCTTGGGGCCTTGCCTTTGCTCCGGGTCTGCTGTTTGGACAGCACTCATTCACTCCCCACATCTCCCCTTTTTCTATTTTCTAAATTCAGGTGATGGATGACTACTGCGGTGGATCTGAATTGGCATTGGAGGATTCTGCATCTGACTGACAAAAAACAAAAGAGGATTTGTGTAGATATAAAAAAACTCAATATACTGGCAGAATGTTTCAACATATTAAAGGGATTGAATTCCTTGAGATCATTGAGAAGATTTTGTACTATTTGGACGGGTTGTACAATAGGATCTTGGCTATTCTGGATGTCTAGAATATTGTGGTGGAGCTTAAGCAGATCTATGCTGATGTTATAGTGACTCCATATCCCTTGGAGGTGTTTTTTAGCTAAGTTTCAATTTCAAGGGCTACTATTATAAGAAACACAAGTAACACAAACCCAACTCTATGCCACATGGCATTATAGTCATTGTTTCATTTATTTTTTGCTGTTTATTTGGTTTCCCAATCCAATGACAACAGCCTCAAGGCATTTAATTTTGTTTCTAGTTTTAAGTCTATGGATTCTTGCTGTTGTAGGGCCTTGGAGGTATTTCGAGCCATAGCGTTGACGAACTCGACATTTTGGATGGATTGAAACAGTGCGGTAGCAGCAGTCATTGCAGAAGTGATGACTGAAATTAAGGTCACCAATCCAAAAATTATCAATCCAATTGCCCTACGAGGCCAGGAAGCAAGGTGGTGGTACAATTTCTGAAGCACCTGCAGTCCTGCACCATCATACCAAGGGCTTGATATGTTAGTGGGAATCATAATAAAGGGGGACTGGTGTAAAACCAGGATGTCTTGTCTCGCATTAAGGTGGGTGACACAATTTGTAAGATTACAAGAGTTACATTGCAAGGCATAATGGTTATCTACTGGGTTGACATTAAAAGAGTCTGTTAAAAGGATATAAGGGGATTGGACACAGGCCCGGACCTCATAGCAGGGGGAGATTGTACCACAGCTTCCTGCCAAATTGACCAGTGACCCACTAGTAAAGTTAACAAAATCAAGGGAGGCAGTGAGCCGTCACAGTTCCTTTTGGATGTCACCTTGAGAAGTAGTAAAGATATTGTCAATAAAGCCCCTAGGGGAAATGACTCATGGTTAGGATGGGAGGGGTCCAGTCTGTGAGACCAATCATCAATTAAGAGGGGCGTTCCCGTAGGGTTTCGGACTGTAGGTAACAGGAGTGGCACATTCTATCCAATAGGGGAATTTTCCAAATTCTATTCCTGTGCTATTAAGGCAGTATGGGATATTGGGGTGAGCCTGGGAAACATAAGTATAACTAGGGAACCCCCACTTAGATATAATTTGTAGATATTTTATTATGTCCCAGGGGCCCGAAATGTTAGCTATTTGTGTAACCCTGTAGGAGGTTTTATTTTCCTGACTCATCTTAAGACAACCCGACTTAGAGGTGTTAGAAAAGCAAATAGGAGCGCTATTACTAGCCCCTGTGAAGTTAAAATTTATGCTATGGTCAGCAGTAATATGTTTATCAGACTGTCCCCCCAAAATATGGGTATTGTTGGTAAAGACAGGGACCCACCCACCAGCCCAAGTAGTGGGTTAGAGAATGGGAGGGTCCGGGAAATAAGTCCAGTAAGAATCTCCCCTTGTTCCACCAACCTGACAGGCAACAATGGCTAGCATGGCTATGAACAAGGCTTGAAGCATAGATTTCAATACTTGGATATACAGACTCCTATCTTGAGAGCCAGAATTACCCATGTTTTACACCCAGCTGAACTAAATTCGCTCCTTACCTTCCCTTATTTTTAGATGCACCTCTCTCAGAGCATCTTTTTGCCTGTGATTAGGCGTTCCCTCATGCTCAGGTCCCTGTTCGGGCACCAGATGTTGCGGCCTGTACAGCTGCCTTGAGGGTCCCAAGAGAGAGCGGTGAGAGATTAAGCAAGACACAGACACAAAAACATAAAGAAAAGCTGGGGCCATGTGGGACACTTTCCTCTGGTGGAGGAGAAGTGGCCCTGAACTAGCTCAGCATGTTTATTTTATAATCAAGCACAAAGGAAGTAGGGAAGAATTCAACATCTATGAGGGAGCTACAATGGAATTTTGTTGCTACCTAATTGGCAAGCTGTTTCACGGTTATCTTGTTGCTAAGGCTTTATCTGTACTATTTGCATCCAGATGTGTGGGCTCTGAGACATCATTCCAGGTAGCAGTCTGCATCCCTTGCTCTTTGGTTAGGGTATGGAGCAACCTAGAGGGAACTTGCCTTTGCTTGGGCCCTTGCCTTTGCTCCAGGTCTGTTGTTCAGATAGCACTCATCTGCTCCCCACACAAAAATTGAAAATAAAACACAAAAATCAATGGAGACTTTTGAGCACGATTTGACTAATATATTTAAGATTCCTCTGGCTTCCATAAAGGGACTGGAATAGAGGGGATTCTTACCATGGAGTGGGGAGCACAGGTTGGAGTTTATCACAGGGTTGTGAGAAGAAAAAAGTTGATGGGGTTCAGGATAGGCTTTATAGAGAGGGCCAACGGACCTGCCAATACATTGGATGTAGAGAGTGAGAAGGGGAAAAGAGAAAACACAAATAGCTCCTAGGCCTTTTGTCTTGATGAAGTATGTTGTTGACGTTCTATGAAATGAAGGCAGTTTGGAGCATTTTTGATAGGGGTTTGGAGCATTTATGAATGTAACTCAAATGTGAAATCACAGACTAAAACATAAATATTGGAATCATCTCACATGTAAATGAACCCTGTGTGAATTAGATGTGATTAGACAAAACCTGCATGGTACTACATTGTTAAATTATTGGGAAAAAATGTTACATGCTATTTAGGGGAATGATAGGCTACATGAATCAATCTGCAAAGTAACCTCTGAGTTGGGTTTAAGCACAGTGGTTTGTAATTAAAAGACTCCCTCAATCACCTCATTCTGTGAACCTATTTAATCAGTCTGGGTGTATAGTAAGCAAAAATGTCATGCAAGTCTCCTGAATACATATTACGAAGGGTAGAAATTGGTGCCAACTGCGTCTAAAACCTGAGGTGCTAATGGGTGGGGTGGGTAGCTAATCCTGACATTTAAAAAAAAAAAAGTGTGTTCAGAGTTTTTCTCAGCTGAGGTGAAACCACCAGGGTCTGAACGACAGAATCTCTCTTCTGTATATATGTGTGTATATTTGTGTGTCTGTGTGCCCATGTGTCTGTGTGTGTGAATAATAGCAGTTGAAAGATGCTCTTTGCTTCGTCCAAGAAAATAGCATGCTGAAAATGTTAGTTCTAGTAATTTCCCTAGAAGTAAGCTTTTATAGTAAAAGACTGTTAAAATGCAAAGTCCTAAGATAAATTATTTTCTAAAATTTTCAAAAGTAGAAAAAGACTTAACCTTGTGACCCTTTCCAAAAAGTTGAGTTTATATTAGTGTCACCAGATAAATGCAGGGAAAATCATATTCTTCATTAGAGATATATTATATAAACATGTCCTACATATACTCTTCAAATTCCTATTTCAACACATCATTTTTTAAACAGCCCAATTAATCCTTGCCTCTATGTCTTCCTATTTTCTAGGCTTCTAACAATTAGAAGGTTCATTTGAACATCTTCTTTATGATTATCTTACCTGTATGTCACATAAATGTCACCAAATCATAGAAACAGCCTAGAGACCAGAGCATTTCTAAAAAATAATACTCTAGATCTGGTATTTTTCTGGTTCAGTGGGCTAAAGTTCTGAAGGAAGAAAAGAAGTTTAATAAGGCTATGTTCTCTTAGACATTTAT
>CAUYQG010146723.1:0-12282 GCA_963574415.1 Tarsius wallacei | reverse complement strand
GCCTTTGTCAGACTTACAGTTGGCAAATATTTTTTCCCAATCTGTGGGATGTCTACACACGCTCTTGATGGTATCTTTGGCTTTGCATAAGCTTGTCAGTTTAATGAGGTCCTACTTGTCTATCTTATCTCTTAGGGTACAGGCACCTGGGTTTTTAATTGGGAATTGGTTGCCAGTTCCAATTTCCATAAGGGTATCTCCTGTATTTTCTAAGGTTCTTATAGTTTCAGGTTTTACATTTAGGTCTCTGATCCATTTAGAGTTGATTTTTGTGTTTGGAGATAGATAGGGGTCTTGTTTTAGTCTTCCACATGTGGTCAGCCAGTTTTCCCAGCACCATTTACTTAATAGGTTCTCTTCTCCCCAGTGGTTGGTAGTGGAGGCTTTGTCAAAGATGAGTTGGTTGAGAAATTGAAGTTTTGTTTCTGGAATCTCAATTATTTTCCATTGGTCTATATACCTGTTCTTGTACCAATACCAGGCTGTTTTGATTATTGTAGCTTAATTTTAAAGTTTAAAGTCTGGGAGTGTGATACCTCCTGCTTTGCTTTTTTTTTTTTTTTTTTTTTTGCTGAGGATTGTTTTGGCTATTCATGGTCATTTATGTTTCTATATGAATTCCTGTATTGTTGTTTCTAGGTCTGAGAAGAATACTGCTGGTACTTTGATGAGAATTGCATTAAATCTGTAGATTGTCTTAGGTAGAATGAACATCTTACCAATGTTGATTCTTCCAATCCCTGAGCATGGAATATTTTTCCACTTGCTGGTGTCATCTTTAATTTCTTTGAGCAGTGTTTTGTGGTTTTCATTGTTAAGGTGTTTCCAATCTCTGGTTAGGAAGATGTCAAGGTATTTCTTTTGTTGTTGTTGTTGTTTTATGGCTATTGTGAATGGGATTGTGCTTTTATTTGGGTTTCTGTTTATTTATTATTGGTGTATAGAAATACGATTGTCTTTTGCACATTTATTTTATACCCTGAGACTTTGACAAAGTCCTTTATTAGCACAAGAAGATTTTTGAGAGAGTCTCTTGGGTTATTAAGGTATAAAATTGTGTCATCTGCAAAAAGGGATAACTTGATTTCCTCTTTTCCTATTTGGATATCACTAATCACCTTCTCTTCTCTGACTGCTCTATCTGGGACTTCCAAATCTATGTTGAACAGGAGGGGTGAGAGTGAGCATCCTTGTCTTGTTCCAGTTTTCAGGGGAAATGGTTCCAATTTCTGTCAGCCAGTATGCTGGCTGTGGGTTTCTCAAGATTGCTCTTACTATTTTGAGGTATGTTCCATTTATGCCTAGATGTTCTAAGGTTTTTATCAGGAAGAGGTACTGGATTTGATCAAAAACTTTTTCTGCATCTAATGATATAATCATGCGGTTTTTGTTTTTACTGTCTGTTGATGTATTTAATTATGTTTATGGTCTTACGAATGTTGAACCAGGCTTGCATCTTGGGAATGAGGCCTACTTGGTCATGGGGAATGATTTTTGAGATGTGTTGTTGAATCCGATTTGCTAGGATCTTGTTGAGAAACTTAGCATCTATGTTCATGAAGAATATTGGCCTGTAGCTCTCTTTCTTTCTTGGGTCTTTAACTGGCTTGGGTATCAATTTGATGTTAGCTTCATAAAATGATTTGGGGAGATCCATCTTTCTTGTTAACTTGGAATACTTTCAACAGAATTAGTATCAATTCCTCTTTGTATGTTTTGTAGAATTTTGCTGGAAAGCCATCTGATCCAGAGCTTTTTTTTTTTTGTAGGTAGTTTTCTTAAGACATAGTCAATTTCCTGGATTGTTATTGCTCTATTAGGGTCTTGATTTCTTCTTGTTTCAACCTGGGGAGGTTGTGGGATATCAGAAAGTCCTTCATTTTCTTTAGGTTTTCAAGTTTGTTTCCATACAAGTGTATATATAGTCTCTGATAAAATTTTGTATTTCTTCAGAGTCAGTTGTGAATCAACTTTTGTGTTTCTGATTGTGTTTATTTGGCTCTTTCTCTCTTTTTTTTGGTCAGTCTAGCTAGGGGACCATCAATCTTGTTTGACCTTTAAAGAACTAGCTTTTTGTTTCTTTGTATTATCTTTTTGTCTTCTATGTCCTGGATTTGGGCTTCTATTTTGGTGATCTGGATTCTTCTGCAAAAGTTAGAGTTTTAGTGGTCTTGCTTTTCCAGAATGCTTAGGTGACTTGTTAGGCTGTTGACTTGTGATCTTTCCATGTTCTTCATGTGCGATTGTAACAATATGAATTCCCCTCTTACTACTGCTTTCATGGCATCCCAGAGATTTTGGCAAGATGTTTCATCATTTTCATTTGTTTCCAGGTATCTTTTAATCTGTGTTTTGATTTCCATGTTGACCCAGGAGTTGCTTAGCATCATGCTGTTTAGTGTCCATATCTTTTGGGTTTGGAGGGAACTTTGTTGGTGTTGATATTTATTTTTCTTCCACTGTGGTCTGAGAAGGTGCATGGCAGAATTTCAGTCATGAAATTTATTTGTGCTTGATTTATGGCCAAGGATGTGGTCAATCTTAGAGTACATTCTATGTGGTGATGTTTAGAATGTATATTCTGTGGTCATTGGGTGGAGTGTTCTTTTAGTAGGAGATTGTATTTAATTGGGCACATTTTTTTCAAACAAATAAAACAAGGTCTCTAATTTTCACTTATACATCTAAATAGACAAAAGAAGGGAAGTGAATGTGCATTCATTATCTTCAAAGATCTTTAAACTGTGTTAAATTTCAGATTGTTACCTAGGTCTTGGTTTACTATAACCTTTTGACAAAAGTAGTATTGCCAACTAGGAGTCAGTAATGCTATCCCAATAAAAAGGGTAAGTGTTTAAGTAAAATGTTTAATTTGGGAGCATTTAGCCCAATTTATGTATTTTGTTCTTCAAACAAAAAAAAAAATGGAGTAAAGTTGAAGTTGGCAAACAAGATGAATATTGGCTTTGGCATTAATCTTAAGAAAAATATCCACCATTATATAGAATAGCAGACATTTAGTCTATAAATGCTAGGTGTTTAACCAAAATAAAAACAGTTGAAGTCTAAAGAAATAAATTAAAATATAAAATTAAAACAGAATTTTTTTATGGCCATATACTAATAAGTAGAAAGTTTGGTGATAGTGATTTTTTTCTCCTTTAAAAATACCAGTTATTGAAAATTTAATATAAATATTTGTTTAAAAAAAAAACTTACATGTGTTTTAAAATTACTAAAAACTCAGTAGCTGAGGTAGGAGGATTCCTTGAATCCAGGAGTTTAAGGCTGCAGTGAGTTATGATTGTGACTGCACTCCAGCCTCAGTGATGAAGCAAGACTCTCTCTCCGGGGAAAAAAAAAGAGGAGGAATAGCATGGAGTGACCATGGGAAGATGATATAATATTCCTATATTTTTGTATTGGTTGAACCTTTAAAATGAGAATATTTTTATGTACTACTTGTATTATTAATTTGTAAATTTGGAAAATTTGGAAAAATAGAAGAATGCTTGTTAATTTAGAATAATAGAAAAATCACATAAGTAGAAAGGAGAAAAACAATCTTCAGTAATCTCAAATTAGCTGGGCGTGGTAGCGCGTATCTCTTCACTCACATACAACCATTGTTAATATTTTGAATCTTTCCTCATTTAATTTTTTAATTTTAATTTAATTTTTAAAATGTATTTAATTTTTGTATAGTTATACTATTAATAATATACTGCATTTTAGATCCTGCCTTTTTAAACATAAGATAGTAAGTATTTTTCAGGTTATCACATATGTTTCATAGTTGCCAGTTTTAATAGTTATATCCTATTTCATCAGCTAGATATTTCCCTTATTTATTCTCCTGTTTTCAGACATTTAGGCTGTTTCCAGTTTATTACAATGAACATCTTTGTGTACAGATATAACTTTATATAAAATTATAATTCCTAGAATTGGAATTTTTATATCCAATAATAGTATTACATTTTTTCATATATTGTCAAATTGCTTTTATTTTTCTTTTCTTTTCTTTTTTTTTGAGTTGGAGTCTCACTCTGTCACCCAGGCTGAAATGTAGTGGCATGCTCACAGCCACCCCAGCCTTGACCTACTGAGCTCAGGTGATCCTTCCACCTCAGCCTTCCAAGTAGCTGGAACTACAGGCATGTGCTACCACACCTGGCTAATTTTTTGATTTATTGTAGAGATGAGGTCTCGCCAAGTTGCCCAGGCTGATCTCGGAACCCCTGGACTTAGGCAGTCCTCTCGCCTCGGCCTCCCAAAGTGCTGCGAGTTACAGGCTTCAGCCACCATGCCTGGCCTAAATTGCTTGTCAAATGACTGAAACACTCAACACGCCCATCAGTGATATATGAGAGTACATATTTCATGATATCTTTAACAGCATTACTAGTATTAAAATAAAACTTTGCTGATTTTGAAATATAATTTTCCTGGTTTTTTTTTTTTTTTTTTTTGAGTTGGAGTCTCACTCTGTCACCCAGGCTAGAGTGTGGTGTCACAATCACAGCCACTGCAGCCTCAACCTGTTGGGCTCAGACAATCCTTCCACCTCAGCCTTCCAAGTAGCTGTAACTACAGGCATGTGCCACCACACCTGGCTAATTTTTTTTATTTATTGTAGAGGCGAGGTCTCACCAAGTTGCCTGGGCTGGTCTCAAATATCTGGGCTCAGGTAATCCTCTTGCCTCCACCTCCCAAGGTGCTGAGATTACAGACATGAGCCACTGCACCCGGCCTGAAGCATCTCCATAGCTCACATATAATTTTTGTAATGGCTGATAAAGGCTTGCTTTTGCACAGTATTTTATATTTTCAGAATGCTGTCACATCTATAAGCGTTTAAAAGATATCATCTTAACGTTTAGGTAGTTCAGTCAGAAATAAGCCCTTCTGTCTTAGTGAGTAGCCCTGCTTATTGATGTAGTAGTCTTTCTCTGGCAGAGATGATTTACATCTTATCTTCCTTTAACGTTTTGCCTATCTTATATTGATAAACAGTAAGTGTTAAGTATTCCAGTAAGTGTTAAGTATTCATATTTTGAGCCCTCAGCAAAAAAATTGTTTAAAACTTTTACATTTGAAATTATTTCAAACTTGTTTTAAAAAGTTACAGCTGGGCACAGTATATCTACTCAGTTTAAAAAGAAAAATCAGTCTTTAAGTAAATAAATTTGTATAAAGTATTATTTTGCTTCCTTATACCCTTAATTCATCTTTTTTTGTTTACAAATTCCCAGCATTTGAAAGAAGAGTATAATTATTACAAAGTTTGGAAATTTATTTTAGAACAATTTCTTGAATTGGTTTAATTAACCTACTATAAAGTAAACAAGATAAGTCAGTAGAAAAGCAGGCAAAATATTATATAAAACTTAATTCATTCTATTCAGTGTTGAAGGTTATTGGGTAAAAGTCAGTATATAAATGTAGAATACTTTTATTTATGTTGCTCATTAAGTTGATAGTTTGATCCGATTGATGAGAATTTAAGATTGGATTGCATCTAAAGCTAGGTTTAAGAAACATATTCTGGCTGGGGTGCGGAGGCTCACACCTGTAATCCCAACACTTTGGGAGGAGGTGGGAAGATTGCTTGAGCCAAGGAGTTTGACACCAGCCTAGACAACATAGAGAGACCCTGTCTCTACAAAAAATAAAAAAATAAGCCAGGCGTGGTGGCATACATCTGTAGTTTCAGCCACTCAGGGGGCTGAAGTGGGAGAATCACTTGAGTTCAGTAGGTCAAGGCTGCAGTGAGCCATGATTGTACCACTACTCTCCAGCCTGGGCAACAGAATGAGACCCTGACTCAAAAATTTAAAAATTAAGATTTAAAAAAAGAAGCACATAAGAGTAGAAATTCTAATTTCCAGTGTCTGGCAACAAATATCTTATACCAAACTGGAAAAGAAAGCCTGCATTCAATGAAGCTGACGTTGGCACAGGGCTACAGGTAGGTTATTAGCCACTATGAATTCATGGTACTTTTTCAGTATTACTGCTTCTGTGACAGCATTGAAGTGATTGAATAGACAGAAAATAGGAAGTAAAGATAACTGAAAATCTTTGCTGATTATTTCAAGAGGCAAAACAAA
This sequence comes from Tarsius wallacei, assembly GCA_963574415.1. Lineage (NCBI taxonomy): Eukaryota > Metazoa > Chordata > Mammalia > Primates > Tarsiidae > Tarsius > Tarsius wallacei. The sequence goes on along the minus strand of CAUYQG010146723.1, from coordinate 6,169 downwards.
AATATATTTTTATACTTATTAAAAATATTAGTGTAGAAGGAGCATAACAAGAGAAGTAGAGAAAAATGTGTATTCTTTAGGAAAATATTGATGCCTTAATGAAATAGTAACAAGATTCTACTTACACATTATGTGATGTTGGTCAGACAGTTTCCATTTTGAAATTTTTTGATAGCTCTACACTATTGAATGCCAGCCTCACATGATATCTGTCTACCTACCTTGTCCCTCTCCTCTCAAAAAGTAATCTTTTTCATGGTAGTGTTTTAAAAATTTTACATTACTTATATTCCTGACGAACAAAGCAAAACCTGGTGATTAACCTGGCTTTAACTGTCTATTCTTGAAATGTCTCTTTTGAAAAAGTGCATCTTGTACGACTAGCTCTAATTATATGAAATTTGCCTATTCGACTGCTTGAAAAATGAGATCATTTGAGGGAGAGAAGTGCAGGGTTTCAAAGATACTTCACTTGATTCTTTAGGTGGTTATAGCATAATGATTAAGACACAGGCTGTCAGACTTAGTGCCTGGGTTAAAAAAAATGATGCATATAAAGTGCCCACATACAGTAAACATTCAGTAAATAAATATAGCTTTTTTTTTTTTAGGAGCGAATTTTGAATCTTTTCATAAACTATTACAAATATCTTTCCTCATTTCATTTTCATTTACCATAAAGGATACTTTTATGTTACTTCTTGTTTATTATATATGAAAGCCTATAGTCTGATTTTTTTTAGTTGGAAGGAAGTATTGTTATTGAATTTCTTATGAAATATATTATTTCCTATGTCCTTATACTTAAGATACAGAATGAAAATGCATATTTCCTACATCTTTCATACACTGGGGGAAAAAAACTATAAGAAATTATTCCTGATACAACAGATAGTCTGCCTTTTTTTCCCAAGTGTATACTTTTAAAGTTGTTTAGCAATGAATATGATACGATTCATTTAGCAATGAATATGATACGATCAATCCTCATTATTCCTGGATTCTGCTTTGCCCCCTCTTACTTATTAAAATTTATTTGCAACCCCAAACCAGTACTCACAGTGCTTTTATGGCCATTCATAGACATGTGCAGAGAAACAAAAAATTTGAGTTGCCCAAAGTTCACATTCTCAGCTGAGGTTGGACTTAGGCCATGCTCTGCCCTCTTGTTTCGGCTCTCATACTGTAAACAAGTGTCTTTTTCACAGTCTATTTAGTGCTACCTTTTTTTTTTTTTTTTTAACATTTTTGTGCTTCCGGTTGATTTTGTGGTTTAATGTGGCCTGGAAGTATGGTGCTGAAGTGCTATCTATTATTCCTAAGTGCATGAAAACTGGTGTAATTTAAGGAGAAAATATATGTGTTAGGTAAATTTCATTCAGACATGCGTTATAGTGCTGTTGCTACACTGTGTGTGTGTGTATTTTTTTTGTTTGAATCAGAGTCTCACTCTGTTGTCCAGGCTGGAGTACAGTGGCACACTGCTCATGGCCATCGCAGCCTCGACCTACTAGCCTCAGAATCCTTCCGCCTCAGCCTTCTAAGTAGCTGGAACTACAGGCACGTGCCACTATGCCCTGCTAAATTTTTTTTTTAAGTTTACTGTAAAGACATGGTCTCACCAAGTTGCCCAGTCTGGTCTTGAACCCTGGGCTCAGGCAATCCTCTTGCCTCAGCCACCCAGAGTGCTGGGATTACAGGGGTGAGCCACCCGCTCAGCTGCTGTATAGTATATTAAATAAGGAGTCCTTAAACAGAAATACATATAAAAGAAGAGTATGTATTGATGGATTGATTGGTGGAATATTGTGACTAGTGGCTCACAAGAAACTAACCTTGTATCTCCTCTGGGAGCAGTGGTTCTGTATTCACTAATTCAGTGTTTGTGAGACTTTATAGAACACAGCCACCACAAATAATTAAAATGGAGCTGGGCACAGTGCCTCATGCCAGTAATCCCAGCTACTCAGGAGGCTGAAGTGGGAGAATCACTTGAGGCCAGGAGTTCGAGACCAGTTTGGGTAACATAGTGGCACCCTGTCTCTAAAAAAATAATAATTAACTGAGTGTGGTGGTACACACATGTGGCTCCAGCTCCCCCATTATCCATATCCACACCAGAGTGGTACATAATGTAGCTAAATATTTGTATTTATACATTGAAATCCCTGAGCGTATGTTTGAGATAAAGTGGGAAATAATAAGGACTCTACTATGTTTTAAATTTTGGTAGCTTTTATTCTTTTTTAAATTTTTATTTTAAAGATGTGGATTAGGTATACAAGTGGTCATGGTATGGGTAAAGCTAGGGCCGCCCTTTGGTCCCCTATTTGCCTGGTTTGAGATCATGTACCCTTATTGTTGTTTTGTGCAGCCCCCCCCCCCCCCCAGCTTGTATTCTTTCCTTCCAATTATCAGTTGTTCTTTTCACTTCCAATTTTTTTGACCTTTCTATATTTGAAAATAGTGACAACGGATATGAGGTGGTGTTTCATTATGGTTTTTGGTTTGTATATTCTTGTTGACTAATGATGTTGAACATCGTTTTTCTGTACTTATTAAACATTGTATATTTTCTTTGATGAATGGTAATTCAAACCCTTTGCCCATTTTTAAATTGCACATTTGTCTTTTTACTGTTGAGTTGTAAGAGTTCTTTTTACATTCTGGATACAAGTCTCTTATCAGATGTGATTTGCATATTTTTTCTCATTATTTAGTTTGTCATTTCACATTCTTTGAGGAACAGAAGTTGTAAAATTTTGAAGTCCAATTAATCTATTTTTTTCTTCTGTGCCTTGTACTTTTGAAGTCATATCTTAGAAATCATTTCCCAATACACAATCACAAATATTTACTGTTGCGTTTTCTTTTTAGGATTTTATAGTTTTAGCTCTTACATTAGGTCTGTAACCCATTTTGAGTTAACTTTTTTTATAAAACATGAGATAAGACATCCAACTTCATTCTTTTGTTTGCTATCCAATTTCCCAGTTTGATATTCAGTTTTCTAGTATCCCCATTGAATTGTCTTAGTGTCTTGCAGTGTTGCCCAGGCTAGACCCTGGGCTCAAGTGATCCTCCCACCTCAGCCCCCCAAGTAACTAGGATTACAGACATGTGCCCCCATGCCCAGCTCTTAATATTCAGATTCACCAATGCTTTTATCTGGAGAATGGCAAATAGAAACATACAAAAAATTTTTGAATGCTGGATATATCAGTCCAAAGGCATGTTGTACTTCAACTCTTTCACTCTATAAAGAAATTGAGGCACAGAGAAAGGTAGTGAAACATTCATGATGAAAAAGAATATGAGTAAATTTTAAAGTGCTAGCTTAGGTAAGAAAGGACAGCAAAGTATTAAATGGATTGCAAAATTTTTGAGAGGACTTGCATAATGATTCTCAAATTTTAGTATAAATCAGAATCAGTTGGAGGGCTTTTAAAACAGATTGCTGGTCCCTCAGATTTTTTTATTTAGTAGGTCTGAGGAAAGCCTAAATAATTTGCATTTCTAGCAGCTTCTTAGTTGATGCTGATACTGGTGGTTCCAGAGACCACACTTTGGGTCCGTTAGTCTAGAAAAACAGAATCTATTTTAAGCTTTCAGGAATGCTTCCAAAGTCACACCACAGAACAAGCCCACCAAGGGAGTTAATGTCTCCTCTCAGAAAGCTAACCACTCTAGTGCTGGGCACAGTAGCATGTGCAGGTCGCCCCAGCTACTCGGAAGGCTGAGGTGTGAGGATTGCTTGAGCCCAAGATTTTGAGTCCAGCTTGGGAAACATAGTGAGACCTCTGTCTCTTAAAAAAGAAAAGAAGAAAGCCACATTGCTACTGTCATGAGCAGGCAGCCACCATATTCTATAAATACTACTGCTGCTTCATTCCAGAATATTACACCACTTGACACCTTGCACCAGTAGAAAGCTTCATGTACTTCCTCTCTGTACCCCTGAATTGGGTGAGTGGACTTAGGTCTCTGCTGATACAGCATATGGTAGATTTCTCCAAGACATCAGGTCCTATTCCCTGGATCCTGTAAATGTTAGCTTATTTAGAAAAAAAGATCTTTGTAGATGTGATTGATTAATTAAGGATCTTGAGGTGGGGAGATTATCCTGGATTATCTGGGTGGACCCTAATGCCATCAGAAGTGTCCTTATAAGCAAGAGGCAGAGGGATATTTGACAAGAGAAAAAGAGAAAAAGGTGATACTGGACCATTGAGACAGAGATGGTCCAGTGTAAAAAATGAATGGTAGAGGGTGTTTCTACTCCAGTCTAAAATCTTCCGTGTCTTAGTATTTGTTTTTTTCAAGTAATTCAACCACAAGCCAAAGAATGCCAGGAAATCCAAGGAAAGCTGGAAGAGCACAATAATGGACTCTCCCCTAGAGCCTCAGAGGGAGCTATAGCCCTGCCAACATCTTTATTTGGCCCAGGAAACTAACTTTATATTTCTGTCCTTCAGAACTATGAGAGAATAAATTTTTGTTGTTTTTAGTCACCAAGGTTGTGATATTGCACAGCCACAGATAAGGTACGTTTTTACTTGCCATGTTTGCTTTGGGAAACAGTAGAACAGATTCATCTCACTTCTGCCTTCCAGAGCTTTTGTAAATGCTTTGGGTTGGCTAAAGTTACACAAACTCTAGAATCCTAGTTGCAAGAGAGTCTAGAAGATTTAGGGTTTATGCTTTCTAGCCTTTGCGTTTCAGGACGGTATACTACAATGAAGACAGAAAGGATATTAAAGGGCAGACTACCATATTCATTATTTTTTCTCAGCTACATAATGCAACTTTCTGGGAGAATGAGGTTTACAGAGAGACAGTAAGTGGAACAAGGTAAAAAATGAATAGTAGAGGGTATTTCTACTCCAGTCCAGACTCTTCCATGTCTTAGTATTTGTTTTCTCAAAAACTCGTCACAGTCCATCTGTGATACTGTTCTCACTCCCTAATCTTTCTTTGTCACCTACTCCCTGGTGTCTTTCTTCAGGCACATTTTAGTTCTTGAAGTCCATGGATAGAGTGATATGTCTTCCTAAGCACACAGACAGACATCCTTAGGATATTGTCATGGACTTCTCTTTTCTTTACCACGCCACTTCTCTACCCTGATGCCTCCACCCTGAGGCGCTTTCAGCATGGGCCTCTGCTTCTAGGGATAATAGCATGAGACCTTTACAGAATTCTTTGGCAGCTTAAAAATATCTGAGCAACATTTCTTAAGAACCTTTGTCTATGTAACTTCTTTAGGGAAATAAATCAACTCTCTTAGCTGTTCTACATGGCATATAATATAATAAATAGCCTAAGTTAGCTGCCCACATATTTGAGAGTCTAAGCACCCAAAGCATTCAAAAAGGTATGTTGTTCTAAAGTGATTTTTAAAATTATTATCCATTAAAAAATTATTTCATGGTAATAAAAAATGATTATCTGTAACACAGTATATAGTGATGATATTGTTTACCAGGGTATTAGAATTGTTAATGTCATAGGATCACAATTCATATGATTTCAGGCTGAGTGGAACAAATCTTACAGATAATCGCAGAGACCTCCCAGGAGTATAGTTGATATATTACACATGATATGATGGTTTTGGTTCATTTATGTGTTTTGTGGTTGACAACTATTTGAAAGATTAAATGTATTGCAAATTATACTTTCTTTACCTTAGTTCATTTAATGAAAGAAAAAACCTGGAGAATGCATCCAGAAGATACTGGAACTTTATCAGTTTTTAAAATTTTTAATTATTATACTTTTTTGGAGTTAGGATATCTAAATTCCAAACCCAAAAATATATGCACACATATGTTGGATAATGAATTTATCCAACATATGTGTGCATATATTTTTGAAATGATTATAAACAGGTTTACTCATTTTAGCAGTACATATTTTAGCAAAAGAGTGGAAATAACTAAATGTATCTCAATAAAGTGCAGGTTAAAAGATTTTGGTATAATAATATAATGGAACAGTATGAAACTTCAAGAAGATTTTTAAAGCTTTCTTTTTTTTTTTTTGAGTTGGAGTCTCACTCTGTCGCCCAGACTGGAGTGCAGTGGCCGCTCCTGGCCACCGCAGCCTCGACCTGCTGGGCTCCGGCGATCCTTCCGCCTCAGCCTTCCAAGTAGCTGGAACTACAGGC
>CAUYQG010146718.1:0-13843 GCA_963574415.1 Tarsius wallacei | reverse complement strand
GGAGGGGAAGGGAGGTGGGACTAACGGTAGTCAATATCTGTCTGGGGATGGGGAGACACCCCTTATTAACAAGGGTGCCTGAACGATGCACATTTGTATACCTAACCCTTAACTGTACCCCACAATTTTATAATAAAAAATGTTTAAAAATAAATAAAATAAAAAATAAATAAAATGTCAGTTTGCATAGCAAAAGCTCATTGCACATAATAAGGCATTTTAAGTACAATGTGCCTTTAAAAAAACAGGTACCATAATATTAAAGTTAAATCAAAACAAAAGAGAAAGTCTGAAGTAAATATATTATTTTCTATAGTATATTTGAATCCTCCATAATCATCAAGACTTAGGGTCCAAAAACCTTGCAGCAGGAAAATTCATAGCTGAAAAGGATAGCTTCTATGAGAAAGAACAGGGTTGGGAGAATTTACCAGGGAACTATGAAAGCCTCTTTTTTCCATTCTTTTTCCTATGTCCAGTCTTCCATAAATATCCAATGCCTAATTATATGACTGAGTTGTTGACTCTCCCTACTTCCTGGTCTACAAAAAGGCTCTCAGTTATCGTTATATTTTATAAATCACACTGAAAAGATAGTTCTTGAGCTTGGTCTCCAATTTAAGGCCATGTAGTTTTAGCACCATTTTTGACCATTTAGTACCAGAATGTATCAGAACTCAACCTGGTTCCCATCACCATCTTATACAAGCTTTCCTCTCTCCTAAGAACATCCAACAGTAACCCAAAGGCTAGATTTTCTTTGTCTTGAGTTTTTCCTCTCTCTCCCTGGGCTACATTATAAAAATATTTACTCTTTTTCTACAATTTGTTTTATCCCCAACTGAAATTAATCAAACTAAAATTCTTACCATAACAGGAAAGTTATAAAGTCAATCAAACTAAATCCAATCTTGAGTAAGAAGAATCTGCATTTGGTGTGAGGACACTGGTCTTTTATCAGACATGTTTTCAAAAGAAATTTCAATAACTATATTTCTTATGTTTTAGAATGCAATGAAAATCAAGAGACACAATGTGGACCTACAAGCCTACTTCAGCTTACAGGGCCCTGAAGTATGTGAAATCAAGGATAGTGTTTTTAGCATCCAGTACACGAACACTATCACATTTGACTAAAAAATACATAAAGGAAGACTTCAAGTTTTATGAGCCTGAGATACTCTGATACACACATGAGAAATATAGTAGGGACAGTATTTCCTCACAGACCCCATCTCATATGTGTGGTCTATGCTAGGCATCAGTAAGATAATCTTGGGCATCCTCCCAAGAATCACAGCCTCAGATAAAAGTATAAAATAGGCAGGGTTTTTATAGTCCACAGTGACTAATGGGATAAAAAAGTCTATCTTCTTTTTGTGTCTATATTCCATTTTTAATACATTAGTATTTCACAGAGATAAGTACTAATAACAAAATTGGAGAGATCTCTATACATTCTATAATATATCAGTTATCAAAATAGATAATGTTACACCAAGTTAGGAGGTGATTATTTCTGTAAAATACTCTATTCACATTCCAGAGAACAGAAAAGATGAAAAACACCCCGATTACTTTTTACATGCTATTAGTATAATTTTGATATTAAAATCTGAGGGCAAAAATAAAAGATACACTGGGCGCAGTGGCTCACACCTGTAATCCCAGCACTTTGGGAGGCAAAGACGAGAAGATAGCCTGAGACCAGGGGTTCGAGCCCGCCTGGACAACTTGGCGAGACCCTGTCTCCACAAATAAATCAAAAAATTAGCTGGGCATGGTGGTGTGCGCCTGTAGTTCCAGCTACTTGGAAGGCCAAGGGAAAAGGATCACCTGAGCCCAGTAGGCCGAGGTTGTGGTGGCTGTGAATGTGCCACTGGACTCAAAAAAAAATTTAAAAAGAAAGACAAAATCACAAATCACTTTAACTCATAATCATAAGTGCAAAATTCCTAATTAAAACCCTAGCAAAGTGATGCAAAATATTTGTTTAAAGAATAACATACTACGTTAAAAGTCAAGCTTATCAAAAATATAAGAAGGATTTAATATTTAAAAATTAATAACATCATGAGTAAAAAAGCTGAAAGTCATTTAATAAAATATAGTCTTGTTAAAAATGGTAAAAAAAAATGGAAAAAAGCTTCCACAGGACAATAAAGAACACCAATCTTTATTTTTAATATTAATATTGATTGTAAACCTATGGTCAGTATTTTAAAAAGAACAAAACAAGCAAGCCAACTATCACCATTATTTTATAATACTGCTCTGGAAGGTTTGACAAATCTAGTAATAAATTAAAACTAATAAGTAAAAATCAGATCCTTAGAATTGTGTTAACTATATAGAAATGCACTAAAAAAACTTTCCTAAAAAGCTTTCCTATATATCAGAAATGACAAATTATACTTTTTAATAGCATATCCAGTCCACTAACACAACGACAACAAAAATCAAACCCTGTACAGATTGGGCATCCCTAATCTGAAAGTCTGAAATTTGAAATGCTCCAAAATCTGAAACTTTTTGAACACTGATATGACACCACAAGAGAAAAATTTCACACATAAACACTAAGATTTTGTTCATGCAAAAAGTTATTTAAAATATTGTAAAACATGATCTTCAGGCAATATGTATAAGGTATATATGAAGCACAAAGGAATTTCTTATTTAGACTTGGGTCCCACCCCAAGATATCTCATTATGTAGATGCAAGTATTACAAAATCTGAAAAGTATCAAACATCTAAAACACTTCTGACTCCAAGCATTTTGGATAAGAGATACTCAGCTTATACCTAGACTAACCTCAAAAAACAGTTATATACATTTGTGTACATACACACAGGTTTATAAAACAGATTAAAAGTATAACTAAAATGTATACAATAGACTGCTTAAAAAGTAGAGAAACATATCATGGTCCTGAGTAAGAAAGTGACTTTATTAATCCACTGTAAACCCAATTTCAATCAACATCCTAGTACAGTATTTTTGAAACTTTACCAAGTAAATCAAACTTCACCTGAAATAATAAATTAATAAAAACAGCTAATTCTCCACCCTTCCCCACTCTCACTGTACTGTCACAACTTTAATTCAGACTCTCATCATTCCTCCCCTGGATTACTGGATACAACTATTAACTGCGCTTCCTGCCCAAGGTGGGGTAGAAATTTTCAATTTACAATTGGAACTCTAGCAAACGCAGCCTTTCAGAGTTCCTACCCACCTTCTCTGGCCTCTTTCCTCATCCTCTTTCCCCTTTTCATTCCAGACTGGCATCACTAATAAAAGTTCATAGAATGAATGAACAAGCAATCTGGCCTTAGAGTACCTTAGCACCCACATCTTATCTTTTTGAAAAGCCCATCACCCCAAATCTTTAATTCTTTAAAACTGTTGGTGTTTCCTCCTCCAGAAAGTCGTTCGTGATTTCCTCTATTCTTACTGACAGCCCCTACTCTAGGTTTTCACAGAATCGTAGGCACTGTACTATGAAGGCACACATCACGCTGTTCCATAATCAGTGATTTAACGGTCTGTTCACTCCTACTAGAATATAAGCAACAAGACAGAACCAGGGGAGATGATGAAGTGAAGAGCAATGGAGGGAGTATGAGAAAACCTAACAGGAAAGGAAGGCATCTAAGAGAAAGTTTCAACCTTGAGGTAATGAGGAAGACAGCCAGAATGTCTGTCCTAGAGCTAAAGGAGCCATTTAGAAATTTAAAATAAGCAAAAGAATCCTACTTCTTCAATTAGTCAAAGTCACCAAGCCCTAAAAGGGGACAGACGGAAGAATGGCCTTTGTTTGCCCTTTCTGGTTCTTACCCCGCTTCCAGGGATGGGAAAAGTCTATTCCTGGTTATTGAGGAAACAGTTCCATCAAGAGTAAAAGAGAGATAATAAGCAGAGAAAGAAAAAGAAAACATGCTTGGCAACTCAGATGTTGGAATCTGAGATGTTAATGGCTTATAAGGGGTAAGAGCTTCAGGCAAAAAGAAGAACAGTAAGAACCCTAGAGCAAGGGTCCCCAAGCCCCAGGCCACACACTGGTACCAGTCCATGGCCTGTCAGAAACCAGGCTGCACAAGGTGAGCGGCTGGCAAGCAAAGCTTCATCTGTATTTACAGCTGCCATTCCCCATCACTTGCATTACCACCTGAGCTCTGCCTCCTGTCACATCAGCAGCAGCATTAGATTCTCATCGGAGCTTGAACCCTAATAATGTGAACTGCACATGCGACAGATCTAGGCTGCACAATCCTTAGAGAACCTAATGCCTGATACTCTCAAGTGAAGCTGAGGCAGTGATACTAGCGCTGGGGAGCGGCTGAAAATACAGATTGGCAGTAGCAGTGAGGTTTGACTGCACAGAGACCACCATAAATCAATTGCTTGAAGACTCATATAAAAACCCTATCAGTGAGTGGTGAGTTGATGTACTTCAATTGCACAGCTGCATCTGATGGCAGGCTTTAAGTCAGAATCTGACACTTGGTCTGTTTGTGACCTGCCCATTATTTTATTTACCACTTCCATCTACGTCTCTCTCTTCCTAATGGTGAGTTGTGTACTTGTTTCATTATGTATTACAATGCAATAATAATAGAAATAAAGTGGACAATAAATGTTGGTGCTTGAGTCATCCCAAAACAAAACCGCTCCCTGGTGCCAAAAGGTTGGGGACTGCTGCCTCATAGTCTCCATGTCCTAGTCCCACTTTCCATGCTCTCCTTAAGAAATAAAGAAAGTAGAGCAATGAGCTTCATCTACTCTAACCTGTCACTACTTCATTCCAGAAGGACAATATCTAGAACACACACAGAGAGAGAGGGAGAGAGAGAGAGAAGGAGACAGACATACACACACACACACATAGAGAGAAATAGCAGGGAAGGGGTCTTAAAAGTGTTAGGGCTATAAGAATTACTTTGGATAGCCACAATCCCCCAAAAAGGATGCTATGGATGCCAGTTGGACAACAGACTAAATATTCTGCCCAGAGAGCACATGACAATTAGCTACCACAAACCAGTTCTACCACCCTAGGGGCAGGTACAGTTTACAGAAACTTGGTTTTAGACATTCCTGTCACATTGTAAAATTGGTGGCAGAAGGAGGCAATTCCCAGTGTCATCTCATCTGACCTCTTACTGAATGAGAGGAAAAACTATACTTATCTGTATTCATTCCAACACACACTAATTCACTCTACAAACAAATGTGGGTATAGACTACATTAGGCACTTGGAAGGGCCTTGAGAGCAGAGAGGATCCCTGGTCCATGGAGCACACAACTTCATGAGAAAATAATAAGCCTTAAATATACTACCGCCTAAGTGCAGTGACTGGGGAGAAGCACCATATACAGGTATGAGGAATCAAGAAAGGCAGGCAAAAGAAAATGATAACTAGAATGAAATTCAAAGTATGAGAGATGGGCTACTAAAAACAAATATTCTAGACAAAGTGAAGCATGTATGAAGAGCAGAAGGCAATAGTACATTTTAAGAAAACAAACATTCAGAAAGACTAATGCAAAAAATACTGGAAGGAAATGCAGACAGGAGAAGCTGTGGAAAGATAGTGAAGGCTGGAGAAGAAAGCAGTACAGGACCTTATTTTAAAAACCACGTTTTGGAATTTAATTTTTAAAACATTTTTAAAACACTGAAGGGCTTTAAGTAAATAAGTGATTTGACCACACTCATGCTTTTTAAAGGCACACAGGCTGCAGTATGAGAAGTGAATTAAACAAAAGTAAACTGAATCAGAGATCAGTTAAGAAATGCATAAAACCAATCAGGAGAACAACTACTGCAAAATAAAATAAAACAAAAAGCAAAAAACACAGGGAAATACTTAAGTATGATGACCAACAGTCTGGAAGAAAAGTATAACGTTTAGAAACAGCTACCGCACTGTTATACCCTAGGATTAAATCTACACATGCATCTGCCCTACCATCCTTTATCCCGTATCGATCCCAACCTCTTTTGTCAAATAAACCATCCTTCCCAACTATCCTAATTGCATCAACCAGCTGTCCAATATGGTAGTCACTGGCACATAGGAATATTTAAATTAATTAAAAGAAGGTACATTTAAAATTTAGTTCCTCAGTAGCAACGGGCGATTTTCAAGTGTTCATCAGCTACAGATGGCTAGTAGTTACTGAGTGCTCAGCATAGATAGAAACATTTCCATCTCTACAATAAAGTCTACTGCACAGCACTGGGCTATAGACATACTTAACCTGCCTTTCACCTAGTCAGCCTATTTAAAACAACACTGAAGGCACCTGTGAAGGCAAACATGCTCACTGTCTCATGCCACTCCTTGTATATTAATAAGCACTCACAGTGCAATGAAGAATCACGGTGTACAAACCACAAGACAGACTCTGTGTTTTGGCTCATTAATCCTCACTATGCTCTGAAGAAATAGAAATGCAGCAGGCATCACCCATGTTTTATAGGTGAGGACACCAAGGCACAGAAATTAACCTGCCTGAAGCTATAAAGTCAATAATGAAGTCACAAATAAAAGCTGGATTCCCTATCACCCTGACCAATGCTGCATTCATTAAAGTAGTCATGGCTGATTTAAGAACCCTAGGATGGAAACTATTCAGTTTCACCCAACCCAAGCAACGATCTGCTTTATCAAATGGCTTGCTACACCTATAGAAGAAACGTATCTATTAGGTTCTTAGAAAGAACCTATCTCTGTTAGGCCCATGTGTATGGAGACATACATATACAAACAAAATAATAATAATAAAACGCAGAAAAATATATATATATTTGCCTCTCCAATTATCTTATAACTGGTGATGAGAAATAAAAGATTAAACACATTTGCTGAAAGTAACGGCACCAAAGTATAGTGCATTCTTGCATTATTAATTTGTTTTTCAATTATGTTAAATGGTTACCTTTAAAAATTACAACTTAGAAGCTCTGCATTTTGTAATTCTTATTTGCCTCTGTAACCAAGGTAAGCTGACTTTCGTGTCCTCTTTTCAAACCTATGGAAGCAGCAAGGGCACAGCAAGGCCATTCTTGCGTTTTCATTTCAACTACCTAATGAACTGAAAAGAGTAGAATAATATACAGGGAGACATAAACCAAGTTACAGATTAAAAATATCAAACCTGTGTACAGCATTTGCTTGTGACACTCTTGACAACAGCAATGTTTAAGTGCAGCTGCCAGTATTCACGAATGTATCTGTGTCCTAACATTGTAAAACAATTTACCTAGAGCCTCATGTGAATAATGTGAACATTCTAACAAATAAATCAACTGTATTTGCCCAACATCTGAATTCTTACATATTTTATCTGTTATCATACTAAATATACAAAAAACATATAATATAAAATATTTAAAATAATTCATAATTAACTCCCTTTATAATAATTATTTCCTTATTAATAAGTATGAATCAATCTAGCCAGGCATGGTAGCTCACGCCTGTAATCCCAGCACTTTGGGAGGTGGAGGTGAGAGAACTGTCTGAGACCAGGGATGCGAGACCAGTCTGGGCAACTTGGCAAGACCTCGTCTCTATAATAAATCAAAAATAAATTAGCCAGTCATGGTGGCATGTGCCTGTTCCAGCTACTAGGAAGGCTGAGGTGGAAGGATCACCTGAGCCCAGCAGGTCAAGGCTGCAGTGGCTATGAGAGTGCCAATGCACTTTAGCCTGGATGACAGTGAGACTCCAAATCAAAAAAAAAAAAGTATGAATCAAGCTATAGAATATAAACACTAGTAAATCTGTCCCTAAAATGAAAGCTTCCAAGATTAATTAGACAATTGTTTCTGAGTTAAAAGTTCAGTTATCCCTTGGTATCCATGGGGGACTGGGGATACCGAAGTCTTATATAAAATGACATAGTATTTATACATAATGTATGCATGTCCTTCCATATACTTTAAGTCATCTCTAGATTACTTATAATACCTGATACAATGTAAATGCTATGTAAATGTTTGTCATAATGCATTGTTTTATTTGTATCATTTTATTGTCATATTTTTTTTAACATTTCCAAATATTTTCAATTTGTAGTTGGCTGAATCCTCAGACTTGGACGCCACAGATATGAAGGACCAATTGTATCATAAAGCAAAAAGGGCATGAATGCTGGTTTTAAATACAGAAACTGATGATCATATCCTATTTTAGTTGTGAAAGTAAAGAGAGAAAGCCATCAATTTGGGTATTAAACTCTTTGCCTCATCACTGATACAGGAATACAAGTAGATTTAAAAACAGTTTTTAAGTTGAGCTACTTACACAGCATTCCTGGAGGCGCCATAGGAAAGTAATAGCTTGACTATATCCACGTGCCCATTCCTGGCTGCATCGTGAAGTGGTGAGTCGTTTTGGTACCCAGTGCTATTCACCAACGCCTTATGCTGGAGCAATAATTCCACTATCTTCAGGTGCCCATGATTGCAGGCTTCATGCTAATTATTTTTTTAAATGGGTGAGAGATGTGATGAAAAAGAGCAATGGGTATTATAATAACATTACAATTTAGAAAAACAGATGTAAATCTAAGTAAATTTAAAAGATTTCTACTGCCTCTATGTATTTGCAATTGGATAGGGTATAAGAATAAGGCTGAGATAGATCCTCAGTGAAAACCACGCCCTTGGATCACATTCCTAGAATCAGTTCCTCTGACTTCTCTTTCTTCCAAGAAATCTGATTTCAGTGGCATGCAATGCTGCAAGATGGAGCCTAATGTCAGTTACCTCCATTCATTAGCTAAATTCTGCAATATAGTGTAAATGGATTCCTAAAGCCAAAGGTAGTTAGTCAAAAGGTAGCCAATGTCTTGCCTGTCACAAATGAAAAGCTAGAAAGAAAATAATCATTTTCTCAAACTTGGAGAAAACAAATTCTTCAGATTAAAAGCAGTGTAAGCAGTAGAGTATGACATATGTTCTACATAACATAACATACATAAGAACTATAAAACATTTAAAAAATGAGAATAAAAACAGATAGAAAACTACCAATGGTGTCCATCCAGCATGATCCTTAACATTTGGGTCACTTCCATTTTGTAAGAGGTATTCCACAGAAGGTATGTCACCCTAGTAGAACAATGAAAAATATAAAATTAAAAAACATCGATGAGAGAAAAGAAGATTTGGTTTTTGCTTTTTTTTAATTGTCCTCTTCGAGATAAAGTAAAACAAATATTTTTTCTTTTACGGCTATTGTTTCATGAGTTAATAAAAAATTATGAATCTATGAATGTTTTGAGATATTGAGAAATATGGTTATCCTTAAAAACAGACTACAAAATCTCTATCAGCAACCCATATTCAGAATTCATTTCAAGATACCAAATAAGGGATACAGGCCAAAGATCATCTGATCATAATGGAATTTTTAAAGTCATCATTTCATTTGTGGAAAAAATCCTTCGTGCACATACATGAAAAGGGTTTCTAAGTATTGTTTAAAACAAACAAAACTGTGTAAACCCAGGAAGACTACTCATTGAAGCCAAAGTTAAAACTGCCCAAAACTGTTATCTTATTAGCAGTTAACACTCATTTAGTTTATATTCATTCACTTTATTTGCTCAAAGGAATTTTCTAGGCAGAAGCAGTTGCTCTGCTTAAAATGGCAGAAAAGAGATCAGTAGCAACTTATTCAAAATGACCTAAGGAGTCAGCATTTAATTTTTGTCGCCTCTCTGGTTCAAGAGTAAAATCATCACCCATTATCAACTAACTCAACTATAGGAAACGGAGCTTCTAATAAAATCCATGATATTTCCTTACACATCTCTTATACTAGACAAATGGTTTTAAATCTTTTTCTCTCTGTTTGCCCTATTCCAACACTCTGGAGATAGATGCAACAATTTTGTAAAAGTGGTTCACTGATGCACTGAAGGGAGAAGGAAGGTGAGGAAAAACAAAAAACACTTTAATTTTATTTTACAATTCACAACCTGTTTTTGAAGGAGATGAACAAGATGTGGGAGTAAGTGAATTAAAATGAGGCACAAAGCAATGAAAACAAACTAAAGGCAGACAATACTAATTCTACTTTCATATTAAGACACTTCAAGTTATCAAATAGCACTAAAATTAAAGTCCCCTTCCAATTTTGAATGTTCCGTGTCTTGTGTGTCATGATCTAACTAAATTCTAATATAGGTGAAGAGACCTTAAAAGCTGTCTTTTGAAGGATGAAATAAAATAGCTTTGAAGGTACGCTTCTCTCTGTTGCCAGCCTCCAGTGAAAGTGAACCCTGACAAAGGAGTAAAGTCTGGGGAACTGGTCTCAGGTAGTCTCTCCTCTCACTCTTCTTTTTGTTCCTTTTCCCAAAATGAGAAACATAATCCTCAAACTATGTAAACCATAGTTTCATCAGCTTGTCCCTTAATCTAATGTGGAAAGAGCTAACATCTATCTTTTACTTTTTTTTTTTTTTTTTTTTTTTTTGAGTCGGAGTCTCACTCTGTCGCCCAGGCTGGAGTGCAGTGGCACGCTCCTCGCCACCGCAGCCTCGACTTGCTGGGCACATGCGATCCTTCTGCCTCAGCCTTCCAAGTAGCTGGAACTACAGGAACACACCAGCACACTCAGGTAACTTTTTCATTTATTGTAGAGATGAGGTCTCGCCAAGTTGGCCTGCCTGGTCTCAAACTCGTGGGCTCAGGCAATCCTCTCACCTTGGCCTCCCAAAGTATGAGATTATAGGTGCACAACACCATGCCCAGCTATATTTCACATTTAATTAAATATTATGTTAAGTATCAGTTAAGTCAAAGTCTTTTAAAAAAAAATCTTAGCTACAAAATAAGAGATACTACAACTTTGCAAAACAATGTAAGGCTTTAGGAAAAAGGATAGCATTTATGCAGTGAGACAGGTAAAATTTTCTTAAAATTCCATTACTGGCTAGGTACAGTGGCTCATGCGTGTAATCCCAGCACTTTGGGAGGCCAAGGCAAGAGGATTGCTTGAGACCAGTCTAGGCAACATAGTAACACCTTGTCTCTACTAAAAAAAATAAAAAATAAGCCAGGCATGGTGGCGCATGCCTATAGTCCCAGCCACCCAGGCTGAGGTGTAAAGATCTCCTGAGCCCAGGAGGACAAGGCTGCAGTGAGGCATGATCGTGCCACTGTACTCCAGTCTGGATAACAGAATGAGACACTAACTCAAAAAAAATAAAAAAAAAAAAGAAGGAAGGAAATAAATAAATTACATGATTATTACCAGTCACTGACTGCAAAAATAACTAAATTAGTTGTTTTAGGATAACTGAGGATGTGTATGGTACCTAAGCCTATAAAGACAAAGCAAAAATAACTAGCAGAACTTACTCTAGGAAAGACTGAGTAAAAAGTCACATATGACAAAAGTTACATATAAATTGCTGTGCACTTTGCGAAGTGCTTCTTTAGGAAAAAATAAATCCCTCCCCTTCTACCACCAGGCCCAAAACTACTCTTTTCTGAAATCAATTTTTCCCTCTATTGGTTTAACAATGTAGAAATCACTAAGTCAGCCGGGCACGGTGGCTCACACCTGTAATCCCAACACTTTTGGAGGCGGAGGTGAGAGGATTGCCTGAGTTCAGAAGTTTGAGACCAGCTTGGGCAACTTGGTGAGATATCCTCTCTATAATAAATCAAAAAATCAGCCAGGCATGGTGGCGCATGCCTGTGGTTCCAGCTACTTGAAGGGGTGAGGTGGAAGGATCACCTGAGCCCAGCATATCGAGGATGCAGTGGTCATGAGTGTGCCACTGCACTCCAGCCCGTGCGACAGAATGAGACTCTGACTCAAAAAATAAAAAAATTAAAAAAGAAAATCACGAAGTCCCTAACTACAATAGCATTTGGGAATTTTTTTTTTAATTTTGTTTTTTTATTACTATTTACTTCTATTTGCATGTTTAGGGCTGTTTCTCAAATACAGCAAATCATAAAATGATAGCTTATTTAAAGTTTTCTAAAAACAAAAAATCCGCATGCAATATATACTTTTATGTAAATTAACAAGATGACCTTAAGTGTTTAATGGTGCTAAGAGTAAACATTATGTTTCAAATTGCCCAAGTTCCAATAAAAAACTTTTTATCAGTATTCCCAATGGGGCAAATTCTACACTTCTAGAGCAAGTTAACATGTATTTATCAACTTTTGCTCTATATATTCAAGTCAGTTCAAAATGAAGTCAGGAACATCTGCCAAGATACTCATTTAAATGTTTTTAAACAATGCTCTGAACAGTACGCAGATAGACTGCCACCATATATATTCCTTAACTTTAACATGGAAGTACCCACTAAAAGTACACAAAAAATCTAAAAATTGTCCACATTCTAATTCTACATGGTAATGATCAACAACAACAACAACAACAAAAACTAACCTAAAGAAACTCATAAAATAATAGAAGCACAGGACCAGTTGGAAGCCTAAACTTCACATGCACATAGATTACTTATGTACCTAATCCTGACTTGTACCCAACATCTTTAAAATAATAATAATAATAATAATAGAAGAACAATTTGGAATGAAAGAGTCACATGGAAACAGTCTAACAGAAACAGAGTGACAGTTTGGAGAATAAAAGCAAAATCTCTTTTAAAGTTCCTAGGTAGTTGGTATTTTTCTTTCATGTCACCTCTTCATATTATCAAAGTGTCTCCTGTTAACATTCCACCCCCTGAAATGTACAGCTGATTAGCAAACTGCTTGCTTTTTATATCTAATCTGCTTTCTCCTCCCTAGCACTTGAAAATTTGTCATATTTTCATCTTTCTACTTTATGTAAATGTAATGTTGTGCACATAAATACAATTATGATAATTAGATAGGGCCTATAGTAACTGGATAGGCTTGAACTGATATGAAGTTTCCAGGAAATAAATCAACTTCTGATTCTGATTTCTTTAAATTACTTTCTTCTCTAACAGAATATTTTCCAGGGAATAAGTACTCACGTTTTGACTCCTCACAACTTAAAAGAATAATTGAGGTTTTCTTAAACCAAAGCAAAAAAAAAATTGTTTTAAGGAAAGAATTTACTAAGGCTTATAAGAAATTTTAAATGCTTTTGATTTTCAAGTAATGCATTAAAGTCTGAAAGCAAGAGAGTACATGTGTATATACACCACTGAATTTTTTATTGCTAATTTTTCAATCAAAGGAAAAAAGCCTTATACATTCATGTATATTGCAGACACATGCATATTCTAGCAATATAAATTAACTTTCCAAAAACATACACACAAAAACAAAACTTTTTTCCTAATTATAAAAGCTAGTTCTTCTAAAATACCATTAATAATAAACATCTTTGTAAAAATAATACAGAACATCACAATGAAGTACAAAAAATACTCTGGACACTATGCAATAAACTGCCACCATGCATATTCCCTACCTTCAACATAGAGGTATTCACAAAAAGTACACAAAAAACTTTTAAAAGTCACCATTCTAATTCTACATGGTGATGACCAAAAGAAAAAAATTAACCTAAAGCAACTCATAAAATAACAGAGGCAAAGGGAACCTGATCCCAAACCAAGGGAAGTGAGGACTAGCTGGAGGCCCAAATTTCACCTGCACAGAGATTACCCACCGTGGTTAAGCTTTTCCCTATAAAGGAATTGACTAGGTACCTATGACTTCCCCTTTTAGAAATTAGATGCTGCTAAAACCAAAATAAATAAATAAAATAGCCATCTGGAATGGAATTCTAAAATATGTTAAAATATTTCGGATACAGGCAGCAGCAGCCGGACATTGCACATCGCTGCACAT
>CAUYQG010146713.1:0-26091 GCA_963574415.1 Tarsius wallacei | reverse complement strand
TTTGCATTTGCTTATGTAAGATTTTCTCCCTGAGGAATACTAGGCAAATAAGAAAACTGCATTTAGCTGAACTGAGCCACATTGGAATATACAAAACATGCTCGTGCATACAGATACCTCAAACATACACCAGCTACTCAGTTCACCATATGTATGAGTCACGCCCACCTAGCCTACAGTTCTAGCCTGCAGTTACAAGTTCCCATGCCTTTCCAAGACTCTCTGCCCACCTGCTTCACACTAATGCACCAGAGGCAACCCTTTTAACAGCCATTTCCACGAGTAATGTCACGTCTCTTCAAGGTCAAGTGCCACATTTAATGTAGTACTTGTGTAATTGTGCTAATGCTTTCTCTTTCTCCTTTTATTAGGCGTCATCGATGGCAATTTTGAGTGTTGTGTCTCTCACCCCCATTTTCCTCCCTGGGCTTCACATGGTTTTTAAGGAACATGTTTATCTTGTTACAAAACAAAAGAGGGCGAGGTTATTTGAGGGTCGCCAGAGACTTAAACATTCGGAGCCTTGATCACTAAAGTAGGACTGATGGTCTCGTCGCTGTTATTTTGTTTTGTTTTGTTTTGTTTTTTGAGTTGGAGTCTCACTCTGTCAGGCTGAAGCACACTCACAGCCACCCCAGCATCGACCCACTGGGCTCCAGTGATCTTTCCACCTCAGCTTTCCAAGTAACCAGAACCACAGATGCGTGCTACCACACCCAGCTACTTTTTTATTTATTTTAGAGATGAGGTCTCGCCAAGTTCCCTGGGCTGGTCTCGAACCCGTGGGCTCAGGCAATCCACTCGCCTCAGCCTCCCAAAGTGCTGGGATTATAGGCTGAGCCACCGAGCCCAGCCCCATTGCTGCTTTTTAGTGGAAATATGATTTGGAGATGATGAAGCATTGCAGAGGAACACTACCACAATTAAAATGGCACCACACACAAACAGAGCAATCAACAAAGATCAACTCTAAAAGTGAGTGTACACAGGCAATGATTGATACAGTAACAACAGCGACTACAGTCAGAGCCCACTCAAGGCAAGCCTCCCAATGACTGATGCCACATATCCCACACCCTGCCAGGACATGTATCTGGGAGGGCTGTGTGGTTGTCCTCAACCAGACGTGGTGCAGTACAACTCACTCTGAAGTCATCAAACAATGTGAGTTAGGGGCACCATTCATTTATGAACCCCAAATGTCTGTCACATAGAACATTGTTGGGTGGTGTCCTTTTGCTGAAGTAGAAATGGAAATCTGTGAATTGCCTGGCCTTGCCCCAAGACACGCAGAAAGTCCTGCATGTGTGGGACTTTACATCACGCTACCACCACCGGGAGGGTCTTCCCAGTGTGCCACTGGCACCACCACGGTAATATAAATGCCACAGAGAAGACTGGGCTTTGGGGAAGCCAGATGTCTTCGTTCACTGAGCAACCATTTGTTCAGGGTTTGTTTCTATGAGCCAGGCTCTGCTTGGAGAACCAAGGATATAGCAGTGAGCCACTCAGGAGCCTTGAGGGGAGGGCGGGTGGGTGGAAGCAGGTGATGAACAAGTCTGTGCTGTCCAATCTAAAAGGAGCAAGTGCCATGAATGGAAAAGCCGGTGATAGAGAGGGGCTCCTTTAGATCCAGAGTTTACCTCTGAGCTGAGGCCTGAATGCCAAGGACAAATGCGCTGGGAGAGCCTCAGAGAGGAGTGTTTGAAGCAGATGCAGCAACAATCTTGACTTGGCTCTGTAAGGTTGGGAAGTTCTTGGGCAGGCTACCAAAGTTCTTCAAGCCTCATGCACCTCATCAATAAAATGGGAACCATAGTACTGACCTGACAGGCTGGGGTACGGATCAAGTGTAAAAATGTGAACATAGCATGCGGTAGAGGCCCCAATCAACGCCATTCCCTGGTGAGGAAGGGGGCTATGACCTCTGCCCTGCAACCCTGCCATATTTCAGATAACTACGAGATCGGAGTTTAGCTCTGAGTCGCCACAGTGACCAGCAGCCCTTCCGGGGTTTTCCCAAGCATGCCACGTGCAGAGGTTGTGGGGCTTATCCCCAGGGAACTTACAATGAAAGGGTGTCTGGGCGAGAGCCACAGTGAAGAATATACCCAATTACACAATTTTACTCATAGCCTCCAGGAGCTGTGTGTGGATTAGCCCACCACCTCTCTGAAGATGAGATCACAGGGCTGCGGTTGCTCGTGCCTCAGAGGCTCTAAGTTCCACCACTATTTTGCACCTCTAGAGCAAAATAAGCTTTTTTGTCAAGTGTATCTGAAGGTCCCAGTGCTGTGAGAAACCATCCACCTACGGCCGGCTGTATAATGTCCCAGGTACAAGTGTTTCACTCCGCTATGCATTTCATCATGCTGTTTCTTCTACTTGGAATTCTCTCTCTGTCGTCTTCCTTCTTGCCACCTCCTCCATGCAGCCTTTCAGGATTCTCCAGTCTCAGTCTAGGTAGATGCCCTCTTCTATACTCCTGCAGTGTCTTCACTATTAGACAGCAACATTAGACTCCAAGCTTCATGATGTCTTGTGTTGCCATCACGCTGCATAGTACCTAGCACGGAGTAGATGCTCCCTAGATAGTGGTAGAAACTGTGAAGGAATCCTATAGGGTATCTTGTTGAAATGATCTATTTGTGTGCTTGCCTCACCCCATAACTATAAATGCCTTAAAAGCAGGGATTGGCCTTAACCCCTGAACTTTGGGAGGCTTGAGCCCAGAGGTTTGAGACCAGCCTAGGCAACATAGCAAGACCTTATCTCTACAAAAAAAAAAAAAGCCTGCATGGTAGTGTGTGCCTGTAATCCCAGCTACTCAGGAGGTTGAGGTGGGAGGATCACTTGAATCCAGGAAGTCGAGGCTGAAGTGAGTCGAGATCATGCTACTGCACTTCAGCCTGGGCAGCAGAGTAAAACCTTGTCAAAAAAAAAAAAAAAGCAGGGATTGTAATGTCTGGTTTTGACCCTTCTCACCTAGATCAGAATGCAGGAAATATTTGCCAGATGGATCTGGGGTGGCCCAGATAGCTGGCCTTGACTGCTGAAAGTTTCCATGGCCTATTTGCAGCTTCCTGGGACTGACACCCTCTGCCCCTATCTTCAGTCCTGGAGAAGCATCCATCCCTACTGCAGCATGTCGCATGTTTGGTTTTCTTTGTCCCTGACAAGGGAACTAGTTCAAAACTGAAGATGGAGAAATCTGTTTCCAAATAACAAGAAATGACATGACCAAGGAGGAAGCCAATTTTCTTTTCCCCCTTCCCTCCTTTTTTCTGAACTCATCCTGTCTTTAGAGATTCTAACTAAAAATGGAGAAGGTGGTTTTGTATGCATGGAGGGGGGATTACAGGGGATGGGGGGCTTGGTGCGAGCCCCACAGCACTGGTCTTAGGGGTCCCCTTCCTCCAGTGTGTGAAAGCCTCCCATAATTCCTCCTCTGGTCAGTCTCTGGAAGCCTCTTCCCTGGAGAAATCCAAGACACCCTCAGCACTGAGTCCCTTTATTCTGCAGGAGCCACAGGCATCTCTTTCTCATCTAGATGTTTTGGTGGTTATCTATGATGTGAAATTCTACCTCAAACCTTTTCTAGAAGAAGGGAAAATAAACAAGCAAGTGAATCATGAAGGGAAAAGCCAGCGGAAACACAGTCCTAGTAAAGTTTTCATCTCACCCACCCCTGGCTGGGAGGGCAGGGCCCTCTCTGGTCAGCGGGGAGAAATCAGGCATGAAAGAGCTTTAGAAACATCACAACTGCCCATTGCTTTGGTGACCTCATGAGGCTTGTTTTTGAGGGTTTATGAGGAGCAGGCAAAATTGCAACCATATAGTAAAAAAAAATCGATGGAGCCTTCTGAGCACAGTGTCCTTGAGAGAGTGAGAAACTCACACAAACATCCTCCATTTTCTAAGAAGGAGCTGGGGTGGGATTAAGCAAACTAGAGACAAGTCATCAAATTCGGCCTTTGCCACATGAAACGTTTATTCATCCTCATTTCCTGGAAGGAAGTACAGCATGGTTATTAAAAGGATGAATTTTAAATTCAGCATACCTGAATTTAGATCCCAGCCTTAACACTAATTGTGCAACATTGGGAATATCACTTACCCTCCCAAGCCTCAGTTTCCTCTCCTGTAATGTCTGTATCTACTACTTAGAATATTGAGGGATTAAATGCAGAGTCATTTCAGTACCAAACACAAGGGGCATGTTTCAATAGACATATTATTGTTAAATTATCATTTATTAATAATACTGATTGCAGAAAATCAGAGGAAATAATAATTATTAAACGCCTACAAGGTGTTAAGCACTTTTATATCTATCCTTTCATTTAATCCTCCCAGGGACCCAGTGAGGGGATGCTACTTTCTTAATTGAACATATGACAAAACCATAGCTAAGAGCTGGTGTGACTTGCCCAGAGCCACACAGCTCTTTTACAAAAGCTTCTCCATGATGCTGAGGATTTTCCAGAAGTGAAAACAAAAACAAAAAACAAAACAAAACAAAAAACAGTAATTTTTACAGATTCATTTTTGGATATTCAATTTACACTAATACTTTCTTAGAACATGACAGTCCCAATGCTGTCAAAGAATCAAGGAGTGTGGTCAGTCTTATCACTGCCTGACCTTGAGGGCTGTGTGTGGGGACTGGAGATTTGCTCTGACACTGAAGACTGCAGAGATCTGTACTTGAATCTCAACTCCCCCAAATGCCAGTCATGTGAACCTGGCAAAGCCATGGTCATCTCACAGTCTCCACTGCCTCATCTGCTGATTTGAGATCGTTGCACCTCCCCCTGGCCCTGACGTGAGCAGGAGATATCGCAGGCTAAGGTCCTAACACAGAGACAGTTCATGAAGCTTCATCATAGGAACATTCCACGCTGTGATTCATAAGCCTCCCAGACTTCTCTGAGCTATCTTACTTGAAAATAAAATCTTTTTAGTTTATAAAGGGCCCAGAGACTACTTTATGAATTTTGGTTCTCTTTTTTTCTTAAGTGAAGAGAAAGAAAGTAGACTGCCTGTTGTTTTAATAATCAGGCCTAAATTACCCTATAAATATTCCTGAAAAAATGATCGGGATTTAAGTTCCTTCTTTGTGGATTAAGGATTTAAAAACATGATGATTTTATTATAACTCTCGCTAAATTTGAGGAACCTGTGTTTTCTTATCAGGAGAATATTAACCACTTGGAACCTTCCTATTAGATGCCTAGAGGTGGAAAAAAGCTAATCCAAGACTTCTGGAAAGCACAGGCTTTGGGAGCTCTTGTAATCTAAGACATTCAGTCCATTGTTTCCATTCTGTGCTCAGAAATGATGCAGAGGGATGAAAGGGGAAAGACACTCTTCTTTGCTTAAATCCACATGCTCAGGGGCTTCCAGTTCTTCCTGGTCTCAACTGTCAGCAGGTGAAGATGCATCAAGATTTCTAGGAAATGGCTGGATTCACACAAGGTGAGTGAATAGATCCTGGGATGCTGGGGAGTGGGATGGAAGAGAAAGGAGTCCCCCTCACCAGGAATTGTTGAGGCTGCTGACATTCTAACCAGGCTTGTAAGTAGTCACCACCCGCCATCTTTCAAACTTTCTCTGAGGGATGGGTGGCTTTGACTTAGGCACCAGGGGCCTTCTCCTTTTTCTTGGAGAAACTAGGGAGGTACCTTCATGCTATCTCCACTGGCCATCCAGTACACCTGAATTGGGGGTGGGTTAGGAAGAAGAGATGGGCTGGAGATGTAAATGAAGGTCAGATGAGGAATGCTGGGTAAGATGTTTGGATTTCATCTCAGGCTTGCGAGGAACCTAAATAGGTGTGAAGTATCAGACTGTGCTTTGGAGCGACCCCTCAGCAGTTAGGTTCACCCTGATGTTCACTTCCAGGGCAGCAGAACACTCCTGAAAGCCATCCCTTGATCAATCCATGCAGGGCATTACCTCTGACAGGGCCACACAAAGGGGAATTAACTTCAATTCAGTTCAATCTGATTCATTTGAATTTAAGAGTGTTAACTCTGCAGCTGGACAGACTCAGGCTACATACCCAGCTTTGCTGCTTCTTGGCTGTGTGATTTCGGGTAAATCACTGAACCTCACTGAGCCTCGTTTTCCTTCATCTGAAGAATGAGGATAACCCCAATCTACCTTGCAGAGTAGAGGTGCCTTGGGAACTGGAGAAAAAGTGTGTGAAGCACCAAGAATGAAGAACTACTGTTACTACTACTATTATCATTCTTGTATCATTCTTCTTAATCTAGATGCCACGTACCACTCAGAGACCTGGACATGGGAGCAGAGAAGGGTGAGTTATTACCTATACTCAAAGAAGTTCACAGGGCAGGGGCAGCCACATCACCAGGGGAGTAGAGAGAAAGGGATAACTGATGATGACTGGAGCACTCAGAGGAGGCTTTCTGGAGGAGGTGGCCTGGGTATTTGTTTTAACATAGGCTTTATTATTATTTAGGTATAGTAAGGCCAATGGATCAGGGTACAGTTGCCATGGAAAAGATAGTCTGCTGTACTCACAGATCCCATGGTGGGGGAGTTTGCCACACCATGGGTGGAAGGGGAGGACAGAGAAGTAGGTGCCAGTGTCAGTCAGAGGCAGAGGGAGAGGCAGAAACCCAGTAAGAGGCTTTTTTGTGGTTTCCATGGAAGAACCAGGGAAGACATGGTATGCAGGTCGGGGATCGGCTAGTTTGAATAACTCCGGGGGGGCTCTGGGGAATAGAGGCAGTCCCTAGTTGTCTGGTACCTGGCTCTGGGGTGATTAGGGTGGCTGAGTGGTGTCCCAGAGTGTGAGAGCCCTGTAAAGGAGGTGTTTGGGGGCGTGGGGTCTAAATAATTGGTTTGCATTTGAAAAGTGACAGTGTGAGTTGTTTGCTGTCTCTCAGAATCAGCTTACTCTGAGAGGGGCCGTCTCTCCAGGGCCAGCAGGGCCCCAGAAGTCAAAGCATCAGAATACAGAACATAAAAAACATGGTCGGTACAGCACAAAATGAAGGGGATGCCGGGGTGGAAGGGAGCTGCAGGATGTCTTCACCAGGGCCTAGTGTCTATACAGCTCCCAGTTCAAGTGTTGCCATTCAGGTGGGAAGTGATGTGACTGGTACCTCCAATTCAGGCTGTATAACCTAGCAGCTTGCATGACTCAGTGTAGACATGCATGTAGTAGGCGAGGGCCTCACTGGAGGTCTGGTGTGAGGTAAAGACAAAAAGGAGCTTTGGGGCTAGATGTCAAGGGCCTTGAGTGCTGGGCCAAGGAATGGGTTCTTTAGAGTGTAGATGGCAAAGACTCTTCCAAGGCCTTTGTGAAAGGGAACAACAGAAGCTGACTTCTGAGATTCCCCTTCTCTCTCCTCCCTCTGGCATGGCTTCCAGGGGTGAGTTCCTCAGTATCCAAGCCCGGCTATGGGTAGAGCCTATGTGCCACATAAACAGGAGAGTACAGAGGTTAGAAGTGAGGTGTCAAGCACTTAGGGAGGCCGAGGTGAGAGGATTGCCTGAGCCCACGGGCTCAAGGTCAGCTTGGGTAACTTGACGAGACCTCATCTCTACAATAAATCAAAAAATTAGCCGGGCATGGTGGTGCTACTTGGAAGGCTGAGACTGAAGAATCACCTGAGCACAGCAGGTCACGGCTGCGGTGGCCATGAGCTTGCCACTGCACTCAAGCCTGGGTGACAGAGTGAGACTCCAACTCAAAAAAAATAAAAAGTGAGGTGTCAGATGCCAGGGTCCAGCTCAGCTAGTGAACCTTGGGCAAGTTATTTAACCTCTCTGTGCCTCCATTTCTTCTTCTGCAAACTGGGGGGAGACGAGGGGGAATCACAGCTACATCTCTTGGGAACGAAGTAAGATGACACACATGAAGCTCTTGGCAGATTATCTAACACGCAATGAGTGGTCAAGAAACACGAGCTACTTTTATTAGGCTTCCAAATTTTGGTTTCTTCTCATAATTCCACTGGGAGTCTGAAAGTGCGACTCTGCCATGTTTACAACCTGCTCTCAGGAGAAGAGAGGAGAGCACTGTTCATGGAACCAGGACCAGGTGCTAACAACTCTGTGAGAGAATGTCATCACCCTTTCAGGAGAGAAAGCTGGACAGGGAGGGGTGAGTAACTTACTGAAGGACCCACAGCCAGTCGGTGTCAAGTCAGCACTTGTGCTAGGCTGACCTCTGACCTGACTCCTAAGCCAAACCCAAGAAAGGATTTTTTGCTTTTAGGAACTCATTTTGTTTTTACATTTTATCATTTTACCTGCAACTGGGAGGGTGGCAATCAGCTGGAAGGAGGCAGGAGATATTGAGGAGTCAGGAAGGCTGGGCAACCACTCCTGGCTCCAAGACAAGCTTTGTGCTCAGAAGACCCCTCTGTATGGTCTAATGCTCTGCTGTGGCTGTCTTGAAATTTTTAGTAATTTTAAACAAGAGGTCCCTTGTTTCCAGTTTGCACTGGGACCCACAAATTATGTAGTTGGTCCTGCCTTGCCAGCTGAGTAACCTTGGGCATGTTCCTTAACCTTTCTGAGTCTCAGTTTCTTCAGCTATGGAAGGGGGATATTAATTTACTACCCCCAAGGGAGGCCACAGAGCATAATTGCTAGGAATCAGGGCTTTGGAGTTAGTCCCGGGTCTGAAGCCCAGCTCTGACATTGGGTATCACGTACTGTGGGCAAATCATTTTCTTCTCCATCTGTGTTTACTCATGCAAACTTTCATGACATTATTACCTATTTCAGAGTTGTTTATAGGGTTTATTTGAGATAATAAATGCAAGCCACTTAGCCCTGTGTCTGACACATAATAGGCACATACATTTTTAAGCATTAAATTATGTGGCTTTCTCTTCTTCAATTAAAAACAATTACACACAAGCACCATTTAAAAAGAAACAAAACACAAACTCTTTGAACTCAATTACAAATATAAGGAAGCCCCTCTTTTCCTTTATTGCTGACCCTCTCCCATTGACTATATTTTATTTTCACAAGAACATTTTATTACCTTTTAATTCCTACTAAAAAAAGATAATTAACTACAGAAGAAAAGAAGGGAAAGGATAAACATCTCCATGGCATGCCCTTGGTTAGGCCTAAAGGCATTACTTTGCTGGTCCTCTGCCCAGGGACTCAGTTCCAGCCCTTCTGTGGCTGGTCTTTTTCTTCCTTCAGTTCTCACCTCCCAGGTGACTTTGTAAAGGAGGCCTTACTGGCCTTACCTTGATGAGGAGTTCCCCCCACCTCTGCCCCAGCTCCCACCCTCCCTGAGAATTCACTTATTCCTTTATGTCCCCTCCCATGCTGGAGCATGACTTGTGCATCACAGTGCCGCACTTGGCACATAACAGGTGCTCAAAAAATATCTGTGCAATGAGTGAGTGGATGTATGACAATCAGAACACACAGACACATATTCATGCACCAGCACATGAACACATGCACACTCCAAGTCTAGCTGCCAAAGAGGAGGAAGGCAATTGTCTGGAATCCAGGGAGTCTTTGTTGCTGTCCTCATGGGAGGGTATATCTTGCCTATCAATCATCCTCTTAGCCCTAGCCAGATACCAAAGGACAGGCTTGCTGGCCTTAAAATGGGAACGATTCAAGACATGGCTGGTGTGTGTGTGTGTGTGTGTGTGTGTGTGTGTGTGTGTGTACGCACGCACAAACACACACACACACACACCTCCCCTCTACACCTGAATTAGAGTGTCTATGAGCGAGTGTGTGTGTTGAAATTGCCTCTATAAATGGCTCCAATCATAAAAGCCTTCATGTATTTTCAACCCTTTTAGTCCCCCTAGACATTCTCAATAAATGTCAAATAAAACAACCAGAAATTTGTCCTCAAATTTTGTCTCAATCATGAAGTTCTCTCCAGTTTCCTGATGACAGAGGGGATTTAGTTTGGTCCCAGATCAGTACTGTGATGAGTGACTCCTGGGCTTGGGCACAGCTTCACATCTCACCTGGCAAACCTCAGAATCATGCATGTGGGCAGATGCTTTCAGGCCTCATTCCTGGAGCACCTGGGAAACTGCAGGCAGCTCCTTGCTGAAGCTGAAGCTTATTCCTTTATGTCCCCTCCCATGCTGGAGCATGACTTGTACATCACAGTGCAGCACTGTGAGGTCCCTCCCCAGCCTCTCCTGCCAAACAGGAGAACTGGTACCACCTGGCCAAAACAACACGTAAAGACAGCTTACTGAGAAGACTAGGAGAGATGGCCCATGGCTAAACCATTTCAGATTTTGTGGGAGGTAAAAACAAGAGCATGTTCCAGAACAATGCTGCTACTATGGTCTATAGACTGGCTCCCCTACCTCAATTGCTTGTTACATGTCTGTGATGAGGTGAGTATGGAAATCGAAATCAAGTGTAGGCGTTTAGAACTTTTTTTTTTTTGAGTCAGAGTCTCTGTTGCCTAGGCTGAAGTGCAGTGGCACACTCATGGCCACTGCAGCCTTGACCTGCTGGGCTCAGGTGATCCTTCCGCCTCAGCCTTCCAAGTAGTTGGAACTACCACGCCCAGCTTAGTTTTTGACTTATTGTAGAGATGAGGTCTCACGAAGTTGCCCAGGCTGGTCTCAAACCCCTGAGCTCAGGCAATCCTCTCACTTTGGCCTCCCAAAGTGCTGGGATCACAGACTTGAGTCACCGCGCCTGGCCTCATTTAGAACTTTTGATAGCAATTTGACAGACTAATTTTATTTTTGATGAGCCTAATAATGGTAAAAACACTGAGCTTATATTTTGCATATCATTGCTATTCATTTCACTTTTTAAAGAATAAATTTGTTTCTGTTATAGTTTTATAAAGTATTGGTCCATGA
Source organism: Tarsius wallacei (assembly GCA_963574415.1). Taxonomy (NCBI): domain Eukaryota; kingdom Metazoa; phylum Chordata; class Mammalia; order Primates; family Tarsiidae; genus Tarsius; species Tarsius wallacei. Next base: position 15,229 of record CAUYQG010146713.1, on the reverse strand, counting down.
CTGATTGAGAGAAAACTCTGGTCCTTCACTGCAGATAGCCTGAGAAGCACTGCTAGACATAATATCCTATTTCCTAAAACTTACTTCCAAAGCCTTTGAGTCTAGGAGGCCATAATACTTCAGAGCATTGCAACATTTTACCTAATACATCCAAAGGACCATTAGGGCCTCCTGCTTCTGAATTGTAGATGGTTCCCAAGGTGACCATCTCCCTACTCTAGTCTAAAGGCCATTATCACTTCTCACCTAGAGCAATCACCATGACAAACTCCTACCTTACCTCTCTTTATTTTTCCAATCTATGCTGGCCACTGTTATCCAATCACAGCACTTCTAATTCCTTTTCCAGGAAGTCTTTCATGAATGTTCCAATTCAGACTGTACTCTCTCCTTCCTGACTCATAGACCTTGCAATCTACATCATCTGTGTGGGCTCACACTGTACTCCCCAAATTCCTGTCTATAGACAGGTGTAGGGGCATGGCTGGCCTCAGGAGAACCTGGAAACATTCTAAATACTGTTCCTGGGCTCCACCTCAGAAGATTCCAGTGGAAGGTTTTGAGGGAGAGGTCCTGGAATATGTCATTTGAATCAGTCACCAAAGTGATCTGGATGCATAGACAGACTTGGAAGCCACGAGCCCAGACAATATCGGGCACTCAACTCCCATTGCTTCTCTCAGCATACTCTTGAGTCTTAGCAGTCAAGGAGGGGGCTGACGAAGGGTCCATGCCTTGCTATCCAGGAGGCTCAAAGAGAAACCTGCAGTCAGGAGACTGACCTAGCAGGGTAGGACTTCATACCAAATGAGTTTAGAGAAGGCTTTTTTTTTCTTTACATCATACAAGGCAAAGTCCCTGAAAAACCACAGATGTAGGATCCAGGCTCTCAATGGAGAGCACCACTTCCAGTTGCAGTGCATTGGACGAGTGCTCCTAGCCTTGTACTTCTTCTAGCAGAAGAGTACACATCCCTGCCCTGTTGATGTGGGCTTTGGCCACGTGACTGGCTTTGGCCGGGAGAATGACAGTGGACAGTCTAGAAGGGGAGATCTTAAGACTGTTTAATATACCAAACAACTGTTGGGCTCCTAGCTTTTCTTGACAGGACACAGGTTGATAAAGTTGTTCAGCTGCCAAAGAGGGCATATTCTTCAATGCTTTCTTTTGGTTTGGTTAAGATGGCTAATGCTAAGGAAGGGACTTCCAGAGGGTACAGCCAGGAGTGACAGAAAACAAAGAACGGAGGAGCGACGTTCAGGATGCAGAATGAGGGCCCAATCAAGAGCCTCCCTTTCCCCCAGGATGGGGAACCTCGCAACTTTTGGGGATTGGATTGCAGAGCTACTGTGCAATAGTGGCCTCCTATTCTACCCTTCCTGAGTGGGAGTGTGTTCTGGTTACCCTGCTTCTGATCCTCCATTGTGTGCTGCTGTGTATGTGAGTGTGTGTGAGGCAGATACCCTCCTCCCCCCTTTTCTTCGGTCTCCAGATTAAAAGGAGCCTTGCCTAGATCTTATATGTACCATGAGACTTTGTACTTGGGGCCTGATGCCATGATTTGAAGAGGCTTTTGAAGGTCCTGGGAAGACACAGGTGTATTTTACGGGATCAGAGAAGAGAGCACTTGCAACCAAGAGGGTAGCCTGCAGAGACTGGCTTATTGTGCTCAGTAATCTTGGGTTTGGTGTGTGACATGCTTTGACTCATGGCATGTAGGCAGGAATGAGAGTGGCCAGTTCTGAGAAGAGGCTTTAAGAGGCGATGCATGTTTCTACACATTCTCATAAACTTCTGCTTCTGCCATAAGAGCCATATGTACCAGACAGGGAGTACTGATCCAGCCTGGGTTCTAGGATGAGAAGATGGAGCAGGTAGGTATACAGTTCCTCTAGAGCCTGGAGCTCTGTCATAGAGCAACAGACCTGAGGCAAACCCACAAGGCACAAGCAAGAGCAAGTGGTAAATAAGTCCCGCCATAAGCTACTGAGATTTGGGGGCTCATTCATTACACGACAGACTGGTGGCTAGGCCAGGGTGGTCCAGGCAAACTGGTCACCAGGATCTTGCAAGCATGTTGCAGAGAGAAAACTTCTGAAGACATCACTGATAAAGAAGGGAACTAGAGCATGTTCTGAGGTCGGGATCATGCACAAAAATCCAGAACCAAGAAAGGGAGCACTTCCAGAACTGCTGGAATGGGTTGACACTGGCATGGAACAGAGCTGGGCATGGAATTTGGATCGGGCGAGGATTCCAACTGTGATCATAACACAGACTGGATCTGAGTCCAGTTGGCCAAAAATTCCCTTTAATGAGGCAGTCTAGGAAGTTTATGTAGGTAGCATGTAAGGTGATTATACTAAGTATTTGTGCTTACTTAGCAGACAGCAAACTATTTCTTTCTCATTCCAAGAGATGGGCTCAGTCCTTCCTACTTCATCCTTGACCTGGCGGAAAAGCTCACTTCAGGGATTATGGAAGAGAGGAGGATGCTGGGGCAGTGGAACAGTCTCTCTCCTTCCCTGACCACCATAAAGCTACATGGCTCAAAGGAGTGAGGCCTATAAGGAGTTTCTTTTGGGACCTTCCCTTGAGCTTTATTCATAACTAGCTGTGCTCTGTGCCTCATCCACATTGATGATCTTCGGTTAATCAGATTTGAGCCAGACTGGCATTCATATATCTGCCTTTCAGGGTACATGCTGGTTTCTAAGTACTCATTTATTCCTGTGATTGTTTGTCTGCAACTCTTGACCCCACCCCATCATAAGTACTGCCAGAGCAGGGACTGTGTCTATTTTGTTAGTTTTTAACTCTCCAGTGACTGGTGCAATCCCTGGAATACAGTAGATGCTCACTAAATGTCTGGGGTGTGGATGACAAGGGTGTCTTATGAAAGGTGCCTGTTCCTCTTTCTGAGGCTCAAGGAATTCCCAGGCTGTCTTGCTATGGCTGCTGTGACCAAGGATGCAGAGTCTCAGGCCAGAGACAGACACTGGTATTGGGGGTGGCTGTCCTGGCTCTGTCCTCCAGCAAGGGCCTCCTGACTAAAACAAGACTAACCAATTAACTCATTTGTTTTCATCTGTTGCTGAAAGCAAGGTAACATTTTACTTGAAATACTGACCTCCACCAATCAGGTTGTCAGAAATGAGTCTTCCTCAGAATGTATTAGCTTTTAGAGGCCCCAGACAGTTTCCCCACATTGGCCTCACAGGCCTCTCTGGGCTTTTACCTGCTTGCTGCTCACCAGCCGTCCCCATATGACCAGGAGACAGACACCAGCTTCCCTGCTGAGGGCACCAACTGCGGGTACCCGGGCCACAGGGGCTGGAGCTAGCTGGCCTCTGTGGAAAGATGAGGAGGGGGGATACTCTGCATTGAGGCCTATCTTGTCCCTTTGGGCCAGGTAAACTCTGGTTTTATGTCCGCTGCCTCACATAATCGCTCTAGAAAGTTCTGTCTACTTAATTCACAGGTTGTATTGGAAATCTCACATCTCCCACAAAAGCTAACAGGGAAACAGGTGCTAGTCCATCTACCTCGTCCCTCAACTTTCTCCAAAACCCTTCTCTTTTGCAACCCAAAAGCCTGTCTCCTGTCAGTCAGAATAGAACAGTGGGTGCAATCAGAGTCCCAGGAGGCAATTAAGTAATTAAGTAGCAAGCTCCCCTGGAGATACTCCTCCCTGCCTCTTCCCACCACTTCTGAGTACGTGGCCAATTGTATTCATCTCTGAAATCTCAGCCCAGGTGCCTCCTCCTCTGGGAAGCCTTTCTAAGGCTGGCCATTTTCCTTGGCCAGGTGCCCCCCCCCACCCCTGCCCCCACCCCCCGCTCTCTGCCCTCTCAGTCTCTGGGCTTTGCTGCTCACTGCCCTGCATGCCCGGCATTGGAATGACCTGCTCACCTGCCTGCTCTCACCCACCACAACTCCAGATCATGGCTCCTGGGGGCTCACTGCTGGCCTGGTGAAGAGTAGGCCTGAGGGAAGCTTCTTGAGTTTAATGGAAGTTTTGAGAGCATCTCAGATGGGTCAGGACCACAGCTGTTCTTCTATGTGGTTAGGGTGGGGTCAATGCTCCAAGCTCCTGAGTCTGCACTCCCTGGGTCACACGACTCACAACAATATGCATCCAGGGCTCCCGAGGCAGACCTCGGCCAACTCATGGCTTTCCATCCTGTCCCCAGCTCTATGAAGAGCCAAGTGAGCTGAATATGGAGAATAGGGTGGCACTATTCTGTCCACTTTAGAGATGAGAACCGCTGTGGCAAGAAGTGGAGGGGCACTTACTATGGTCACACTCACAAAAACCCGAGTCTGGCTGGTGTGCAGAAGATGACACGGGCGCTCGGGTTCCCTGGTGCTGCCCTCCTATCCACAGGGCAGAGAGCAGGAAGAAAGCTGCCAATTTACAGACTCTTTGCTGGCCTCTTACATGTGTTATCATGCATGGCATTCACAAGGGGCTCATTTCACCACAGGGCTAACTGAGGCTGAGCTGTCAAATAACCTGCCCAAGGTCACACAGCCAGCAAGTTGCACTGAGAGACTGACCAGGCTCCCAAAACCACCGGAGTGGCTTCTATTAGTCTTCCTTCTCCTTCATTTTCCTCATTGCTAGTATCTGTTTAGCTGTTCCTGCATGCCAGGCCCAGTTCTGTCTGGTGACAGCCCTCTGAGACAGGTCCTGATATAGCCTCATTGTGCAGATGCCACATCTGAGTGTTCAGAGTGGTTACATACCTTGACCAATGTCCCTGAGCCAAAGTCCAGTGGAACTAGACTTGAACCCTGAAGCTGAAGCTCTACCCTCCATTGACTCCCCACAGGGAGACCTTCTAGCACCCTGCAGATATTTAAAAATACTGTCAGTAAAAGAAGGAATAAGCTGGCTGTTCAGCTCAGGGCAGACCCGGGTCCATAAGAGAAGCAGCATATGGGGTTCTGGGTCAGGAGACTTGATTCTAGTTGCAGTCCCACCTCTCAGCTTCTGCATGTCTTTGGGCAAGCCTTGTCCCCTTGGTGGTCCCCAAGAAGTCATCTAAGAAGGTTGAGTGATGGATGGTCCTGTTGTCCTGAATGAAGAAGGCAGGTCCCAGTGGTGGGCCTGGGTGACAGGAATGACACCCTTCCCACCCCTACCATCCACAAGCCATGGTTCTCTCAAGGCTTCCTTGCTGTCCAATGACACATTTTCTTTATAACGTGGAATAAGAGTTATAACTTCAGAATATCCCACAAAATAGCTTTCTTCCAATGGCCTCAAAAGATGGCAGTGCTCTCCTCTGAGATGTATTGTAGGAAACTGGGTAGGAGTTCCATGCCTGTAGACAGATAGAACTGGCTTGGATATAACTAGCTGTATAGCAAGAGCAGTAACCTCAGTCTCATCTGTAAAATGGGAAAATAACAGCTTTCAGGGTGTGGCAAAGAGTAGGGCTAGGCAAATAATAAGTGCTCAGTCAGTACTGACAATCGTAATCCTAATAGTGGTTGTTAGTATTGAGTGCTGTCTGAGAGAACTGCAGTCTTCCCACACCTCCTACACCTCAGGGATGTGATTACTGGGCCCAGAAAATCTCCCAGGCCCATTTTCCTCCTGGCTGGGCCACAGAAGAGCCAGGCCAAAGCAGGCTGGAACATGGGGCCTTTTATCCAGCAGGGCTTTAAGCACATTAAGGCACCACCGAGTAAGTAAATCAGCATCCTGTACAGAGCCATTTGTCGCACCTTAATGATCGGCTGTGTCGGTGATGTCAAAACAGGTCGTTATTCACGGAGGAGCACCCCAGGAGGCTCTCTGCCAGAGCTCAGCTGCTTGCTGGGCAGATCTGAGTGAGCCCTGGAGCTGAGCAAACCCCGAGCAACTGCCCTGGGGTCACACGGCTGCCATCAGTGGAGTTCAGGCCTCAGCGATGGCTTTCCCAATTATTTGGCAGAAAATGCTCCATAGTGGTTTTAAAAAAAAGAGGAGTAAAGGGGACTAAAAAGAGCTGCTGGCCTCGGAGCCCCGTGTCTGTGTGTGTGTGTGTGTGTGTGTGTGTGTGTGTGTGTGTGTCTGTGCGGGATGCTCCACCAGCAGTCTTTCATCTAATCTTCACAAGAGAGTGTTTACTGTCAGGGAGGCTGAAGCCACACAGGAGTGACCTTCCCAAGGTTGCAGAGGGCGTAGAGCTGGGTGGGTTCCTAGCCCCTCAAGACCATCCTCTTTTCACCCCACCCCACTGCCTGTCTTTGGTCCCAATCTTAAGCACTAAAATCTAGGGCATGATGCTTAAGCCACACAGTCTTGCTCAATTCTGTGGATTAAAATGTGTATATGACTGTGTGAGTGTGTGTGTATTCATTTGTATGACAGTATATCTATTCTCCCAATTTAATCATAACATTGTTTGCATAATGATTTAAATTTTGCAAAGTACTTCTACACTAGAGCCTCTTTGGGGCTTAACAATCCTACAAAATAGTTTGGCCAAGGATTATGATTCTTAATTTACAGTTAAGGAAGCCAAAGCTCAGCCAGAGAAATGGTTTAAGCAGAATCTCTGGCCAGATCATGACCAAGCTAATGTTTGAGTTCTGCCCTTCTCACTCCACTCCTGGCACAACAGCTCCAGTGGTTTGTGAAAGGACAGACCGAGAGTGGGAAGCCATTCTTCATCTTGTTCTTAAACCCTGACACAATGATGAGAAAACAGAAGCTATGCTTTCGGAGAAATGCACACTTTAGGTATAATTAACTTTACCGACTTTGTCTTTTCAGAAACAGACTTCCAGGTATCTGAGGTATCTCATAGTGGCAATCAAGCTTGCTTAGAGAAAAGGGAATTTATTCATGCATTGGGCAAGGACTGTAAAAGTCATGAAACCTGTAATTACAAAAGCTGTGACCGCTCAGAGGGGGAGCAGGTGGGGATTTGATCTTCCAGTAAATTGGCCACTATCCACAGGGAAGCCAAGGATCGCCCGAAGCTGCCCACTGGGAATGCCAAGGAGAAAACGGGAGGTACACCCTCCATTAGGTCTAAGGAATGTCGTTTGGGAAGGTGCAGGAGAATTAGAATTAGGAGAATTAGAATCCTTGTCACGCCCTTCTCTAGGGGCTATGATAATGTGGGTGGACATTAATGGGTCTCTGTGTCACAGGTTCTCCAAGACATCCACAGGTGGTTGATAAGGAAGTCACAGCAATCATGTGCAACATCTCCAAGAGAAGGATTTAAGCCAGGACTCTGGGGGGGCTACAAGGCCACACTCACCTAGAGTGTAGGCCCCCTCCCTGTCTGTGGGGGGTGAACTTTTCTTAAATAAATCTTTTCTTCTCTCACCTCTGTGTGTCACAATTCTTTGCAATCTACTTGGATCTCTGGGTTGCCGGCGCACACCTCCGGCTTGCCAGCCCGGGCAGTGCTGCGCACCTGCGGCCTCGCCTCTCTACCCTCGCCCGGTCCGTCCATACCCTAACAGTTTGGACCCGACTCTTGTACCCCCGTCACTCTCTGAGCCCCCATTGCCTTCTCCAGTGTGGGGGTTAGGGCATATACTTGGAAAAGGGAGGAGGGACAAAGGAACCAGAGGAAGAATGTAGAAGGAACAAAGGGGGAGGAGAGTGGAGAATGGGGCCCAGGGAAAAGAGAGGCTATTGATAAAGAGGAGAGAGTCAACAGGATGGGACAGAGACTGAGGTTGGAGGATGAGGGGGCTGAACCCCTGGGGATGACCCACTGATAAAGTCAGTGCTGTCCCATTGAATGAAAGGGTAGATGGGTAATTTTTCACGGTGAATTATCTTTGAGGAAAAGGTCTTCCTGCTCTGGTGTGAAGAGCCACGCTTGGACCTGGCATCTGTGGGTTTGAAACTTGACACTCAAGTCTCAGCCTCACCTTGTGTTTCTCTGGCCCACGAAATAGCCAGAGGCAACTTTACGTCCAGGCAAACAGTATCTCAAAGATGAACAGTCTTCAAGCGTGGGTTTTTTTTTTTTTTTATAGGGTTTTGATTTCAAAGCAACAGTTCCCTAGACCTGGTTCAATCAAGAAAATTTGAGTTGGGTGGGTCAGAGAGAGGAGAAAGAATGAATATGCTTGCCTCTTAGATGCTAAACAGACATTGTTTCATTAACTTTAGTTACCCTTGCCAGGTTAAGCCTCATCACCATCTTATAGATAAGGTAACTGAGAGGTTAATAAACACGTTGCCTAAGGATACGCAGGCTGTGTCTCTTCCAAACAGTTTTTCTGAGCTATTCCTTTGTAAAGCTCCTAAGGACCCCTCTGGAAATTCCCAGCCTCCTTTCCTATCCTCCTCCTTACTCCTGACACCACTGTGCCCTCAGGAATAGAACGATATGAATTTGAATTCCATCTCCACCACTTACCAGCTGTGAGATTTGGGGTAAGTCACTCCATCTCTCTCGGCCTGTTTTCCTTATTTGTAAAATGGGCTAGAATTGCTTATCTCATGGGGTTATTCTTGTTCTTCCTGTGATGATCTCGAACTTTTATACTCCTTTGCCTCTGTCTAAATGTATCCATTGGATGTCCCGTTCTTTCTAGGTTTTGCTGGGTAAGCCAATCAACCACTCTCTACTAAGGCATCAATGGACAATAATAGCTTCATGCAGGGGTCAGAATATTTTTTCTGTAAAGGGCTAGATAGCAAATATTTAGGCTTTGAGTATCACATGGCCTCTGGAAACTACTCAACTCTGCTGTTGTAGGCTAGTCATAGCACTATGTAAACAAATGAGTGTGTGGCTCTGTTCCAATGACACTTTATAAGCACTGAGACTTAAATTTCATATAATTTTCAGATAGTATGAAATATTATCCTCCTTGTGATTTTTTTAACACTTAAAATGTAAAAACCCTTTCTTAGTTCACAAAAACAGGTGGTTGGCTAGATTGGGCCTGTAGGCCATACTTTGCTGACTCTTGGCTTAACACATGACTCCTGCATGAGGCATTCATATTTTAAGTGGGTATTATCTAATAAAATAAAAGACGGATACTGTGACAGAAGAATCTCAGACACCCTGGCAGGACAGTGAAGGAGAGAACCAAGGACAAGGAGTCATCCTTTACTTTGTCTTTCTGGCAATGCCCTGTGCATCAGCCTGCAACAAGAGTGACATTATCATCCGATCCTCTGATGGACACAGCTGTACTTCCTAAGCCTGTTTCCCTAAACAAATGCAGGTACCTTCCTGGGTTTATCCCCCTATGATTTGAAATCAGTACCTTTCTTGTAGTAAATTTACTACATAAAATTTCATGTAGTAAAATATTAGCCAGCTCTTCAGTTTCTGACTTTTGGAAAGGGCAGGTGACCAGCTGACCCCTGGGGACTGGGCCATTTTCTTCGTAGTAGGTGGTGGCAGGTGATAGTTGCAGAAGGGGCTGGGACATACCTTAGACAAGGCTCAGCGGGGGCATCTTCTATTTCAGATGTGCCCAACTGCTGACTTTCTCCCCTTGCCTATAGGGTCTCATGAGACTTGCCTGTAAATCTAACTTCCTTGCTGTTCAGTACTTTAAATTGGATTTGGAATAAGCACTTTAGATACTATCCAGGAAGTGCTTCACTTTAAAGTGCTCTCAGGAATAATCATCCTTTTCAGCCGGTCTCCTTTTCCCAAATTTCTGCATTCCAGCCACCAACTATGTGGTTAGCCGAGGAGGCCTCCTTCCCTAAGCTACCACTTACCTGCATGAATGCAGGAAAGTCTGTGGGGCTCCCCTGCCTTAGGATGACACAGAATGAGGCCCTCCCTCCATGATATCGTCCCCATTGGTCAGTCCAGTCTCCCTCCATGGCCCAGCCACATCATGCTCCTTCCCACCTTCTTAACACTGTTCCCTAGTCTGCAATACCTTTCCGCCCCATGCCAAAGCCCAGTATCTTTCTAGATTTGGTCCAGGAGCATATCCCCTGGGCTCCTGCCTGGTGCAAGATTAAGTGTTTCCTTTGTTTTCCCATAGTCTCTCTATCACAGTCTTTGTCCTCAACATTCCATCTCTTTCTATACTATAAGCCCTGATAGGTCCTGTCTGTCTCTGTATCCCCAGCTTCCAGCACACAGAGGGCCTTCAGTAAAGGGGGAACAAATTCACTCCAAAAATATTTCCCAGCATGCAATGTGCATGTCACCCTGGGTATCTCTTACAATGCCAGTAACTTCAAGCAAACAAATCTCAACAGCAGCGTTCCTGCTGCTGTCTTTTTAATGCAAAGTGTTAGACACACTCTAGGTGTCTAGTAAGTGTTTCCTGCACGACCTTCTTACTCAGAGTGAAGCCTATGGACCAGCAGCATCCAGACCTATCCCAGACTTTTTAAAATCAGGACCTACTTTGTTCGAGACCCCTGCTGACTCATGTGCCCGTTCAGGTTTGAGAAGCACGCCTCTGAAATGTTCTACCCTTCCCTCTTAACCACAGTCCCCATTGTGGATTGGTGGAAACACTGGAGACAATTTGATGCACCTGGAGAATTATTCAAAACCCGAAGAACAGAGAGGAAATGGTTCAATTACGTGGCTGCATCTTCCTTTCTTTTTATTTTCAATAGGGCACCATACGGGGAAGGTAAAAGGAAAGGAGTTGGTTGGCCTGTGGGAGAAACTCTTCTGACTGGTGGTGTTGAGTGAGTCACTGCTGAGCGAAGTATCATCAGTTACTGTGGGATCAAGTTTAGGGATGAGGCAGCAGACAGAGGAGGCCTCCCTGGGCAGATCCTTCCACCAGAGAGCCTCAGAGCCAGAATGGCTGGATGTCCTGTTAGCAAGATGTCTAGGGAAGAAATAATGAAAGACCACCAGGAAAGTCTCCAGTGGTTTCCTTCAAAGCAGCATTATTTTGCATAAAGGGACAGTGAAATATTGTGCTCTGGGTTCAGTTTGGCAGGAACAAATAATGTATACAAAATCTAATTTCCAACAATAAAAGAAAATATGCACCAAGTGAGTGTTGTGGAAGACAGTGTTTTCAGCTTGAAACATAGAAAGAGGTAGGCCAAGGGACCAAAAAGAACAATAAAGAAAAGCGTAAACAAGGGAGGTGTTTCTCCAAATACCATAAAATAAAATAAAATAAAAACAAACAAGCACAAACCCCCAACTAGCAACTGAATCACAAATGATCCTCCAGGGGACAGGTTAGTGCCTCTAGAAGGAGAGTCAGCAGAGACACGTGGCTCATCTCCATCTCTCACCGGACACAGTACTGTTATTGCCTCTTTCACCCAGAGAGCCTTCGAGGGCACTATCTTCTCTGCAGTGCCCTGGTCCATGAAGAGAAGCAGATCCTTCTCCAAGTCCTCACAGCTCACACAGGCCCAGGCCTGGATGATTTCACCCAGTTGGCAAGAAGGACACAAACACTAGGAAGATGGAAAATCCAGATGCCTGGCACAACAGGCTGAACATAAGCCTGTCTTGAGCATGTGGTCTGCGGCAGGTGCACCACTTTCCTGGTTCCTAATATAATTTTTCATACCTGAAAATGATGGGGTGCCTCTATGCACACTAAGAGTTTTCAAAGCTCAGGACAAAATGAAGACATGTATGAGGGGGACCAAAAAAACTGAAATTAGTTTTTGGAGGGCAGGCCCCTTATAGAACAGGCTTCTCCTGCTATGCAAGTATTCTAGGAGCCCATCGGCATCCGTGTACCTGCTAGTGTTGTTGTGCGAAGTTGTGTTTGGCTTCAGTGAACTATTTTTGGAGATTCTTTCAATATGTTTGCCCATTTCATGATGGGTGATTTACGAGCACATTAGCCCACACTACGCTGAGTGTTCAGCAGTTTTGGATCCCAAACAGCATGACTTCTGTGCCCCACCTTCCCTATTCACCTGATCTCACCCCAAACAGCAACATTTTTTTTTCTTGGTTTCCCCAGATGAAAAAAGTCCTCAAAGGAAAACGTTTTGCTGATGTGGAGGAGATGAAACAAAAAAACAGCAGAGACACTAAAAGGTATCAAAACTGATGAGTTCAAAGACTGTTTTGAGAAGTGGAAAAAGCATCTCGTTAGGTGTATTGCATCAAACGAAGAGTTGTTGGAGGTGACTGAAGTTCAAACATGTGAGAATCAATGCACAATTTTTTATAAATAAATTCTGGTTTTTTTTGGGTCCCCCCTCAATAGTTCTTTCTTCCACTCACACAGGTCTGGTTTATGCTTTGAACCGAGTAAGCTGACCCTTGCCGCCTATTCTGAATGTCAACCTCAGAATACAGCAGAGAAGACAAACCTTGTGCACAAGCAAGATGCGTGTGCCTGGCACCCTGGGTTGTCTTCTGGATGCAAAGCCTTCCCTCCTTTCCTTGCTGCCAGCTGAACCCCTGATGAGCCCATCCATCCATTGACGAGTGATGCTAGCAAGCAAGCTTTCAGCTCATGCCGAGGTGATGGATGGGAAGTTCAGTGCCATGGCCCGTAAGAAGAGCAGTTCTGCCCTCAAGAAACCCATATCCTTTCTGAGGAGACAAGACCAACCCACAGAAACTAAGGCAGAAATTAGAAAACCACAACTCTAGCAAACAAACTTTGGCCAAGGTCTGAAAGGCAGGTGGCAGCAGAGCTAGGGTCTGGGATGTCTTTCTGTGCAGAACTGAAAGAAAGGCCAGCAGCGTGCAGGGAAAACTCGCATCCTGCTCCTGGAAGGGATTATTGTGATGGAAAATGGGGCGACTGCTCAGGGGCATCACTGGAATCTGATAGCAGGTCCCTCATGGGCCCTGGGAAGGCAGGGAAGGATCTAGTTGCAGGCAGGGTCCCTAGCTGTGAGAAGCTCCCTGGGAGAAGCAGGCTGCCGTGAGGGCTGGGTGATGTGTGATTGGGAGCTTGTGTGTGTGATGGATTGCATCCACTGAGCTGCAGTCCCCCCTGCCTGAAGGGAAATGGCTTAGAACAGGTATGAGGATCCCAACTGCCAAACTGAGTTTGCTTGGTGACTCCAGATGCTTGTGAGAAGTCAGTTTGGGAGGGGCTTCTGTTCTTTTGGAGAATTGCATGGAATTACATCTGGCAAATGCATGCAGCCCCCTCTCAGCTGGGCCCAAGGACCTTGAGGCTTACTGTCACTCTTCACCCTAGCCTCAAAAGCTCAACCACCTATGCTCTGCTACCCTGGACCTTTTCAATTTTGCTTCTCACATCTCCCAGACTCAGCCCTCTCTGCAAGCCAGAATGCTTTCCTTATACTGCTTTCTGGTGCCCTGAATGGCCTCCTCTCTCGTGTGCTCCTCTCCCATCTACAAAGTGTAAGATTCACACCTGCTCCAAGAAAAAGCAACCCTTTCCCCTTGGGCACCTGATGACTTTCACAGTAAGGGGCAGCAGCCCACATCATCTGCAGGTAGCAAAGAAACGAGTAAAATATGGATAACTTCAGATTGCTATACAAAGCTGAGGGAAAGGGTTGAACAAGAGACACAGATCTGGACCAGTTGTGGTTAGTTCTTCCCTGGAGAAAGGTGCACTCCCAGTTAAGAGGCTGCAGCCCTGACCAGCAGCAGAAGAGAGGACAGGCCCCAGTGGGTCAGAGTTGAGTGTTGCCCAAGTGTAGGAATGGAGTGGATTTCCACACTTGAAGGAGGAGAGAGGGTTCCTCTCCAGGTCTGGGGGCTCAGACAGGGATGGCAGGAAGGCACTGCGGCCACTGCTACACATATCAGAGTGCATGGAGGGCCTGTCCATGATCTGAAAGCCCCTGGGGTCAATGACTAAGATAGGGACTTAATGGCTGTATATAGGAGTCAGCTGGAGGAGGGAGAGTCGCGATGCAGAACCCAGTGTCAGCTCTGCCACCACCAGCTGGCAATCCTAGTTAGGAAAGCCATCATGCATAGTCAATTCTGGTGTCACACATATTTAAATCACTTTGCCTGTCATGATGAGCTGATGCAAGGGGTTGCCTCGTCCCTTTTTTCTTTGTTCCACGGAGAGGTACATTTCTTACTAAGGTTTCACTGACCACTCCTTCATCCACTCAACACTCGCCTAGTGCCTGCATTGTGCCTGTGCTGTGCACTGGAGACACAAAAGCGAATGGGCAAATGGGCATCATTCTCACCCTAGAGGCTGTCTGGAACTGTAAATGGCAGTGTGCACTACAGGGCGGAAGCCCAATACATTCACACACAGAATTGAATGTTGTGACCAGGTTTCTCCTTGCGTATATTTAACATATACAGATTCTGTTAGGAAATTACATTTAAATATAGGAATACAAAAGTAATCACAAATCGCAGTTGCCTCATTTGTCAAAGACAAGAAAACACCGGGACTATTATCCAGATATGGCTTTGTGTGCTTTTCCCACTTTAAAATCTCATCGTGAGCATATTCTATGCTGAGAAAGCTTTTGTGTTATTTCCAGACTTTCTCTTCAAAGGCCACACCTTCACTGGAGCTAATACTTATAAGTTAAAAATGAAACAAGGCAAGTTCTTCTTTACTCAGATAGCTTTTCACTCATTCATTCATTCATTCATTCATTCATTCAATGACTGTTTCTTGAGCACCTCCCATTGGTGCCAGATTCTGGGTTAAGCCCGAGAAATTCAATGGTAAACAAGAGAGAATCCTGCCCACAGTGTCCTCAGGTCTAGTGAATTACCCCAACCAGAGCTCAGGATCCCTGAGGCTGGGAACACAGTTTCCCACTCTGGCTTGTTCCTCTTTCTATGTCTCTTGCTTGATCCTAAACAGCCTGACACAAAGGTGACTTTACTTTGTTCTTCACCTCTCATGTGTCTTACCTGTGGTTCCTCTACTGAGCATTTCATCCCTTCTACTTTGTTCAAAGGCACACAACTCTGCCTCGCTCCAGAGATGGGTTAAATTACCCTTTTCCATATTTTCAGTTTTAAGTTTAAGGGAGATCAAGTTGTGCAGGGGAGGTGAGCTTTGAGAGCTGCCTTCCAAGGGGAGTGATGCCATGTAGCTTCTCAGGCACAGAAGTCCTTGCTTTGTGCCATGCTGCCCTGCCAATCTCACCCTGGTGAATTGGATTAAGAATGGCTGACTGCCGGGCTCGGTGGCTCAGCCTGTAATCCCGCGCCTTTGGGAGGCCGAGGTGAGTGGATTGCCTGAGCCCGCGGGTTCGAGACCTGCCTGGGCAACTTGGCGAGACCTCATCTCTACAATAAATCAAAAAAATTAGCCGGGCGTGGTAGTGTGCGCCTGTAGTTCAGTTACTTGGAAGGCTGAGGTG
>CAUYQG010146708.1:0-30285 GCA_963574415.1 Tarsius wallacei | reverse complement strand
AAAAAAAAAAGGTATATACATTTTTTTTGGCATCCCTGATATTCTATTCCATTGGTTTATATGTTTCTTTATGTGAGTACTATGCTGTTTTGATTACTTTAGCTTTATAATATATTTGAAAACAGGAAATGTGATGTCTCCAGTTTTTTCTTCTTTCTCAAGTTTGATTTGGCTAGTCATAGTCTTTTCTGGTTCCATATAAATGATAAAAGTGTAGCAATGTTGGTAAGGGTACTGAGAAGTTGGAACTCTTGCACACTATTGGTGGGAATGCAGAATTGTACAGCTGCGATGATGTCTTTCAAAAATTAAAAATAGAACTATCGTATGATCCCATAATCCCACTTCTGGGCATTTATCCAAAAGAATTTAAATAAGGATCTTGAAGAGATATCAGTATTCCTCATTGAGGCACTATTTACAATAGCCAAGATGCGGAAACATATCTATCTGAATGGATAAATAAAATGTGGTATATACATACAATGAAGGATGATTCCGCCTTAAAAAAGAAGGACATTCTGTCATTTGCACCAACAAAGATGAACCTGGAAGACATTATGTTAAGTGAAATAATTAAGCACAGAAAGACAAATACTGCATGATTTCACTTAAATGAGGTATCTAAAATAGTTAAATTCATAGAAGTTAAGAGTGGAATGGTGGTTTCCAGGGACTAGGGGAAGGGGAATATGGAGAATTAATAATCAATAGGCATAAAGTTTCAGTCAAGTGAAATGAGTAGGTTCTAGAAGTCTGCTTGCAACACTGTGCCTATAATCAACAATACTGTATCATACACATAAAAATTAAAGAGACTGACTTCTCACCACAATAAAATTAAATTTTAAAAAGTAAGGCAGGTGGTATGACTTGAGGCAATTTAGAACCTCCTTTTTCCATCAGCTATTCCCCAAGCCACCTCCAAAAAATAAATGCTAATATATACTAAAAACAGAAAATTTGCTAGGCTATAGCTACAAGTCCAAGGCCTTCCTTCCTTACATTCATTCATGTTTCTGCCTCTAAACTTCTCATATAGGAACTCTGGGCCACCATTGGAAACAGGCAAATGGTGAAGTTGTTAAAATTACACAAAGTTTCTGAAAGCATACAGAGCAAAAAAAGTGGCCGGGAGGTAGTAAGACTCCTTACAGGGATCTCGTGACACTATGTTTTGTTACATCATCACAGTTCAAGGAGATACCCAAATTTTATTGTTACAATGGTAAGAACACTGATCGAAGTGGTGCAAGTTCAAGGATCTAATTCAGTCATACCACTATTAGCTGTGGATTCTTACCCAAGGCTTGTGTTTCTCCATCTCAAAATTGAATATATCAGATTTCTGCTTCTGGGAAAATAGAGTAAATATATTCCCCATATTTAATCCTGTCAAACACAACTTTAAAACCCTGGTCATTATATAAAAAACAAATATAAGAAGACATTGAAAGGAAGAGAGAAGAAGTCAGATCAACAAGAGACTTTGGAACATGGAAAAAGACATGGTAATGTGTTCCCTAAGTTTTCTTTCAGCCTCATATATATCCCAGACTACGAGGTGAAGAAGCCAGTAATATGGGAATTCCAGTGGACACAAACAAACAAACAAACAAACAAAAAAGCACAACAAAAACCTGCTCTCTCTAGCCAATGAACCAGAAAAAGTTCAGTCCAGCAAGACAGAAAACTTTTGGACAATAAAAACAAAGCATCGCAGCTAAGACTGTGGCCTTGGATTTGGCCCCCTTCCCTAACTTGGAGAGGTGAATCTCCCCTTTCTCTCTCTCTCTCTCTCTCTCTCTCTAATTTACTTTCTAAATAAACTATATTTTCTAATCTAAAAAATAAAAGACTGTGACCCCACCCTCACCCACGTCAGCAAAGGCTGAATGGAGTGAGGAACTGAGACCCCCACTCAGACATGGCTGCAGCCAGTTGCCCCAACTCCCCATCAGGGTGATGTCTCAGAAGGTCAAGTAGGAAACCAGAAAAGGACATTCATCCCTGCTGACTAGTAACGAACTCCTCTCTCCTCATAACATCACTGGAAACCATGTGAAAATCTGCAGTAGTAATGAGGCACCACTCTCCCTCTGCTAATGTAACCACACCAGGAGCCAAAAGTTACCCTTTCAGCAGTCATGAGGAGCTCCCTGCCCTCAAATGTCAGAAGAGACTGGATGGAAAACCTGGACATCTACCTCCCCCTGGAGGTTCCATCCCCTTTTCTTAACAGAGCAGTGTCAGAGAAAGACAGTTATAATAAAATGCTTGCATAAAATGTTCAGATTTTATTTGGAAATCACTCATTATAACCACAAAGACCTTAAACGAATAAAAAATACTAACAATGATGCCAACACTGAGATGACAGAGATTTTAAAAATTATCTGACAAAGATTTTAAAGCAGCCATCATAAACACATTTCAATGAGCATTGCAAACACTCATGAAACAAATAAAAAATAGAGTCTCAGCTAAGAAACAGAAAATGTAAAAAGGAACCAAAGGTAAACTTTGGAGTTGCAAAACCCAAAAACTGAAATAAAATGGGCACAGCAGCAGAATAGTGGGAGCAAAGTCCAGGCATGGTGGCTTATGCCTGTAATCTCAGCACTTTGGGAGGCCAAGGCAGGAAGATCATTTGAGGTCAGGAGTTTGGGACCAGCCTGGGCACCATAGTAAAACTCAGTTTCTACTTAAAAAATAAAAATAAAAAACAGTACATAAGTAGCAGAAATAATAATTAGTAAACTAGAAAATAGAATAATAGAAATTACTCAATCAGAACAACAGAGAGAAACTTAAAAAATAGATAAAAAGAGCCTCAGAGACATAGGATACTATAACAAAAGTACTAACATTTGTGTCATCCAAGTATGAGAGAAAGAGAGAAAGAGAATGAGACTGAAAAAATACTCAAAGAAATCATGACTGAAAATTTCTCAACTTTGCAAGAAACACAGGCCTACAGATTCAAGAAGTTGGACAAAGTTCAAGCAGAATAGAATCAAAGAAATCCACAAAAGGCACAAAATAAGGCTGGGGATGATGACTCATACCTGTAATTCCAGCACTATGGGAGGCCAAGGCAGGAGGATTATTTGAGCCCAGTAGTTTGAGACTAGCTGGGCAACATAGCAAGACTCTGTTTCTAATAAATAAATAAATAACATTTTAAAATAGGACATAAAAGAATTAATTTCTCCAAACTAAAGGCAAAGAAAAAAATGTTGAATGCACCTAGATAAAAATGACACCTTATGAATAGGGAAAAATAATTCAAATTATTTGAATATTATGTGAATTGCACATCAGAAATCATAAGGTCAGAAGAAAGTAGAAATCACAAATGCATTGGACTGAATGAAAATAAACAAAATTGCAACATACCAAAATTTGTGTGACATAGCTAAAGAAGTGCTGAGAGAGAAATTTATAACACTAAAAGCATATGTTAATAAAAAGAAAATTTTCAAATCAATAATATTACATTCTGCCTCAACAACCTGGTAAAAGAAAAAAATAAATTCAAAACAAGAAGAAGGGAGGAAAAAATAAAGAACAAAAGTCAATGAAATGAAAAACAGAAAAACAATAAAGAAATCAGTGGAACAAAGAGCTGGTTTTTAGTAAGGATCAGGAACATTGACAAATTTCTAGTATGATTGACAAAGAAAAAAGAGAAGACAAGTTACACAGCAGAAATGTAATAAAGGATATCACTAAAAACCATGCAGGCATCAAAAAGGTAACAAGACAATGCATGCTGAGTATCCCTTATCTGAAATGAGTGGAACCAGAAATTTGGATTTCAGATTTTGGAATATTTGCATATACATAATGAGACATCTTGGGGATGGGGCCAATATAAACACAAAATTTATTTTTGTTTCATATACACACATAGCTTGAAGGTAATTTTATACAGTATTTTAAAATAATTTTATGCATAAAAAAATGATTGTGTATATTGAACTATCAGAAAGCAAAGATGTCAGGTGTGGAATTTTCCACTTGTGATGGCATGTCAGTGCTCAAAAAGTTGCAGATTTAGGAACATTTCAGATTTTGAACTTTCAGATTAGAGATGCTCAATCTGTACTAAAAGCAACTCTACATCTACAAATTTGACAGCTTAGATAAAATGAATAATTTCCTTGGACAAACTATTATAATTTATCCAATATGAAATAAGAAAGTTGAATATCCCTGTAACTGTTAAGAAAATTGAATTTAGAATTTTGAACATTATCAAAAAAGAATTATTCAGTCTCAGTTGGTTCTACTGGAGAATTCTACCAAATGTTTACAGAAGAACTAACATCAATCCTATGTAATGCCTAAATGTAGAAGAGCAGGGAACACTTCCCAATTTATTTTATGAAATTAGCATTACTCTGATGCCAAAACCAAAGATAATGAAGAAAAAAAAAATCTGCAGCCCAATATCCATCATGAATATAGGTGCAAAAATTTTAACAAAATATTAACAAATAGAATTCAGCAATACATTTTTAAAAATAGACACAATGAGTGAGATGTAGCCCAAGGATGCAAGACTGGTTTGATATTTGAAAATGATTCAATGTAATTAGTTTGAGATAATCTGCTGTATTAACTAAAGAAGAAAAATATAACACAATAAAATTTTTAAAATGCAGAACAAATCATTTGACAAAATTCAACACCCATTTATGAAAAAAATAGAAAAATAGAAATAGAGGGGAATTTACTCATCTTGATAAAGGGCATCTAAAACAACTCTACAACTGACATTATATTTAATGTAAATTACAAGGACATCTGCTGGTACCACTCTGATTCAACATAAAACAAAAAATAGAATACAATAAAGCAAGAAAAGGAAATAAAAGGCATACAGATCAGAAAAGAAGAAATAAAACCGTCCCCCTTATGGAAGACATGATTGTCTAATAGAAAATTTCCAGTTGTACTCCTCCCAAAATCAACCAGACCAGCAATGTGAAAGGATAAAAGGTCTACATATAAAAATTAATTACATTTTTATATACTAGTAACGGACATTGAAAACCTAACACTTCTACAATAGCTTTTTAAAAAGTACTTATGTATATATCTGACAAGATATGTACAAGATTTGTATGCTAAAAACTACGCAATGCAGAGATTCTTACGACAATCAAAATAAATGGGAAGACATACAATGTTCATAAATTGAAAAAGTCAATATAGTAAAAATATTCATTATTCCCTAATTGATATACAGATTTGACACAATGCCTATCAAAATCTCAGTAAGATTTTTTTTGTAGATATATAATATAAAACCATTCTAAATTTCGTATGGAAATGCAAAGGAACTAGAATTGCTAAAGCAATTTTGAAAAAAGAAGACTAAAATGGAAAGAATAAGTGTATCCTATCTTAACATTTATGACATGGCTACATTAATCAAGACTGTGATATTGATGGGATTTTTTAAAAACCAATCAATGGAACAGAATAGAGAATTCAGGAATAAATCCACAAAATATGCCCCCAAATTTCTTGCAAATGTGAAAAATCCATTCAGTGGAAGAAAGAGAGCCCATTCAACAAATAATGCTGTGTCAATTAGCCATAGGTTTAAACAAAGATGAAGAAATTTGACCTGTCTTACATCTTATTTTTAAAAATTAACTTAGAGTCGATAACAGACATAAATGTAAAATGTAAAACTACATAACTTTTAAGGAAAAAAAAACCGAAATCATCTCTAACAAAGAGATGTGTTGATACCAAAAGCCATGAAGCATTAAAACACTGATAAATTGAATATTATCAAATTTTTAAATGATTTGCCTTGTTAAGAAGATGCAAAGACTAGTCACAGACTGGCAGATAATATTGCAAAATCAAATATTTGACAAAAAAGCTTGTATCTAAAACATATTTTAAAACTCTCAAATCAACATTTAAAAAGGCAAACAATACTATCAGAAAGCTGGCAAAACACAAGGAGAGACATTTCACCAAAGAGGACACACAGATAGTAAATAGACACATAAGAAGATCTTCAACATCATTAGCCATTAAAGAAATACAAATTAAAACTATAATTAGATATCACTATACATCTTTCAGAATGGCTGAAACAAAAAAATAACAAAAGACACCAAATACTTGGAAGAATGTGAGGAACATGAATCACTCATATATTGCTGGTGGAAATGGCAAAGCAGTAAAGTCACTCTAAAAAAATAAAACAACCCTGACAGTTTCTTTAAAGGAAAGAGAAGGGAAAAAAAAAAAAAACTACACATGAAACTACCATATGACCCAGCAATTGTACTCCTGGGCATTTATCTCAGAGCAGTGAAAATGTGTGCTCACACAAAAAACCGTACACAAATGTTTATGACAGCCCCAAACTAGAAACAAGTCAGATGTCTTTCAGTGAGTAAAGAGATAAACACGTGGTGCATCCATACCAATGAATACTTCTCAACCATGAAAAGGAACAAGCTATGGAAACATATAGTAACTAGACAAACCTCCAGAGAATTATGGTGAGAAATAAAAAAAGCCAATCCCAAAGGCTATATTTATTATTTCATTTCTAGCACATCCTTGAAATGACAAAAGTGTGCTGTCTGATGCTGAAATTATGTCAAGATTTAGCACTCGGGGTCAATATGAAAGAGAAAGTTAGGCAGTCTAACTGGCTTCATTCCAAGGGATTCAAGTTGAGAGACCAACCCCAGCTTGCTGACAAGAGGCAGCAAATTGTACCGGGGACAGCAGAAATTCCACTCAGAACAAAAGAAGACTTCAGACGTTCTCCACACTGCTGTTCATAAATGAAGTATCTGTTTTTCAACTGTAGGTGAGGAGAGCTGTTCCAGGCTAGTTCAGACAACTCCTTTCATTGTACAGATATTTAGTGAGACCCTCCTATTTAGTGAGACCAGGCTTTGTGCTGAGTATTGGAGAAGTAAAAGCCAATAAATGCTTACAGTTCCGTTGAAGAGAGATAAGATAGCAGTGACCAAGACCTGTGAGAAGATGGAGGAAAGCATAGGGTGATCATGAGTGCCCCAAAGAGGCATTTCTGTCGCTCATTGGTTTGTGTTGGTAGAAGGAGGGTGAGGGAAGCAGGTCAGAGAAAATGTTCCCACCACCTGAACTGGGTCATGCAAGGACAGAAGACATTGGCTATGTGAAGCAGAGAGTGATGGGAAAGGAATTTCAGGCAGAGGAGGGAGTCTGTGTGAAGAAACCAAGGCTCAAGAAACCATAATGCCTCTATGGAAACTGTATCTCTGAAGAAATTCACAAGAAAAGTTGGCATTTGGGGAGACACTGGACAGAGCCACTGAGGGTGAGGCATAGAGCTGAAAGGGCATTCAGTGGAAGACTGCACAAGGAAAGGTGGATTCTTATGTGCAGAATGCAGCATCCAGGTATCATCTGGGACAGAGGTTTATTCTAGGCCAATGTGTTTCTCACTTTATATATGATTCTCCTGGGGATCTTGTTCAAATACAGATTCTGATGCAGTAAGTTTCAGGAGGGGCCTGAGATGCTGCATTTTTACAGGCTCCAGGATGATGCTCATCAACTGGTCCATGGACCATACTATGAGCAAAAATGATTTAGAATGTAGTGGTCTCCAGAGTGGACATGGAAACATTCCACTGGAGTGAAAAAAATTTATCAAAAAATAGGAAATTAAACTTTGCTAACATAATGTACAGATCAGCTCTGGCACCTTCATTCACTCTGCCTGGTCAATGCTCAAAAGGTACAATATGTGAGGTATTCTGAAGGTGGCGTGGCATTTTGTAACTTGGAGGCATCAACAGCAGTGCCTTTTCTCCTCTGTCAAATGTCAACTTATAGCCACATGTCGCAGTTACAACATATTGCTCTGTGGATATTTGGATTATATTATCTAGTGTTACTGATCTTCACAAAGAAAACAAGTAGCTAAAAGGATCCCATACACAAACTACCAGGAATATAATACCAGGAATATAAATACAAGTGAACAATAAAGTAGCCATGATAATACTTCCACTACTCCTAGAATAAACTCTTGGTAGTCACACCGAGGTCAAAACAGTGATTTCAAGATCTGACTCCAATTTGGCCAACAACATATCAAAATAATGAATAAGACTATTTGAGTATGAGTTTACGTCCACCAATATTAGCAATGGACCTGGCTGTGAGTGTGTTTTGTTTCTTGGAATATTAGTGAAGTCATTGTGATTGGCAAGACTCTTAAAACAGAGCGTCTTCATGAAGCGAACTTTCACTATTTTTTAGCTACACTGAAAGACATGCAGTATTCAGTCTAGGATGAATTGAATTAAACTTGATGATAAATTTTTAGAAACTGCCTTTTGAATTTGTTTGCACAATAGCAGAAGCAAAAAGACACATACTGGGAATGACTGGCTCTGGTGGAATAGAAGTGGCTAAAAATTATGTCGAAAAACAATATGTCGAATACTCTGGTCACTGGTGCTGGTACAGTTGGAAGACCCATAGAACAATCTGCCAAGTATTGTTCTTAGAAACAAATACTACAAAATCGATCAACTTTTTAGGGTTCATTCATAAATATGAATTGACATCCAAGGACTGCTAAGGATATGAGGAAATTCTCCAGTGTAAGAGAAAAAAAACCCCAAAAATAGAAAAACTACATCTAGAGGACACAGATGAATGAAAAAAGTGGAAAAAATGTTTTTAAAAACTACTATTAACATCTTTAGAGAGAAGAAAGAGATATTGTGTATTGTATGTATTGTATCCACAAGAAAGATGGAGGGAAGTAATCAGTGGATAAAAATGGTTCTTGGAAATTAAAAATAAGACAGCAGAAATAAATAATTCTATAGAAAGGTTGGGAGATAAAGATAGTAAATAGATAAAGTTGAACCAAAAGGTAAATAGATGGAAAGTAAGAAAGATAAGACAATGAGTTGACTAGGCCCAGAGCCTCCACATATGAATAAAAGAATTTTCAGAAAGAGACATGAAAAAAAGAGAAAATGAAGGGGAAGAAGTAAGAAAGCAGCATTTAAATATTCGAGAAATGCCTTTGAAACTTTGAAGAAAACAAAATTTCAAATTCTGTCAAATTGTTGCATCAAGTATGGAAATAAAAATAAGACATTTTCAAAAATGTAATTATATAGAAACATTACCTAACATATTTCTTTGGCAAACTGCTAGAGGATATGTAGTAAGAAAAAATTATGTGGTAGGTAAAAAAATGTACATGTTAGACAGGGTATGCTAGCTGATATATATAAAAAATAACCCAAATTGCTGTATTTTGACACAATAAGTTTATCATTTATGCATCAGTCCAACAGCAACTCTTCAGATCAACTCTCCTCCAAACAATGATTCAAAGACCCACTATTTTAGGTCCCAGAGACCCCCTCCATTTAGCTGGAAGTTGAGAACAAGGAATTTTTGATAGGCCTAGAGTGTCTTATATCACTTTTGCTTGTATTCCGCTGGCCTAAACTTAATAGCTTGGCTGCAACTAATTGCAAGAGAGCCTGGGAAATGTTGTCTACTTATGATTTAAAAACAGCTGAGTTGTATCTATGTTGAGTAAGACTGGATGCTGAAAAGAAGTTGGGCAGGAAACTGTAGCTGTATAACATTTGGCTTAATAGTTAAACTGTGTGCATATGGACTTTTGAACATTATTTTGAAAAATAATTTTTTAAAGATAATAAAAGTATAAAATAAATGGGCATCAAGCAAGGTATTTGGAGTTGGCAACCAATCTGTTTAGGTATATGTTTTTCTTGGCCATTTTTGGTGAGGTTATACCAGTATCTAGGCCTTTGAAAATGTAGATAAAGAAACAAACAAGAAAATAATGCTTATGATTAGCTAAAATTGTATTCAAAATACATATAAACAACTTTTTACTAGATTCCTACAAAGTAATGAAAATATTAACAGTTATTAGGGGTATGATAAAAACTAAACATTAGAATATGTGAATCTAGATGGGTTTACTTTCTTTTAATATTAGTCTATAAAAATACTATCTAAAATAACCATTTCTGAATGCTTAATTGATATCTAATAATAGTCTGTAGAATTTAGGGAATTAATCTAAATAATTTGCTAAGCTGACAACAAAAAGCACAGAAAACAACTCAAAAAATGCAGACCATATAACAGATGACTGTTCTTATTACCTCTGGAGATAATAATTCCCAGGGAAGATAAAGCGTTCATCATACTGTTGTAAAATGAATGAAAGCTGCAATTTAAAATTCCAAATCCTGATAGCATAACTGTGCAAGAGGGGAAAGTGAAATTTACAAGGAACAATTAGAAAAATTATAAATACTTGGGTTTTCTAAAATTATTTTATAACGTATTTGATCACTGAGCTATTAAGATTTTTCTCTCACAAAATTATAATAAATTCTAGGCAGTCTGAAAATCCTATCAGCAGGAAGCATGTGCCTTTTTTTAATGCAATGTGGCTTTAAAATGAGCATTTCCCAATTATTAACCTTAAAACATCTCAACAGACAGAAATAGAGATAAATGCTTTGTTTTCCTGGAGACCCACACCAGGCATTTCCATCATCTCCTCCTTCCTTTATAGGAAGCAATTAAATCTTTGCATACAAGATTTACAGTCTTTGGAAAAGCAAAATCATTAGAACAAAACAATGTGGCCATTTTAAAAGAGTATCAGGGTAGGTAATAACAATTGAACTTTGAGTTATTAAAGCAATAAATTTTTTAATCAATTTGGAAAGTATGATGAGTATCTGAAATCTTTACTTTGTATTAACTAATTTTTCTCTTCCCAGACAAGTAATCTCAGAGTGACCTCTTAAGATTTCTTCAAAACCTAACTCAATTTTTATATTTTTCTTCAGACTGCCTAAAGCAATATAAAGTACTTTTAAAGCTCAGTATGGTATTTATTTTATTTTGTCTAATTCTTGTGAAAGTTAGTTGTTCCATAGTCTTAGGATTTTTATAAATGCACTTCTCTTTTTTCAACCTGATGTGCTGTCTACAGGTGCCAGAAGCAATAACCATCATTTATTGCTCTAAGTAGAGTTAAGGTTAATTCATCATGATGTTTGGCAGGTCATAGTTGGTGACATCATGTTGGGACATTCCCATCAACAAAAGAATGAAGCCAGGTCCTTCACAGATCCAGTTTTTGAATAAACATACTTGAAGTTACATTAGGATCCAAGAAACCAAGACTGGAATTTGTTTCAAATCTTCTGGGAAACTCGTTCAGCTCAGGAGAGAGCAAATACGTAAAAAAAAAATCTCTCGATTGTTGAACAGCTGAATGCTGATGAATGTATGCCCAGAGTGCTCACCCCAGCAAATTTGCTGGATATATGGCACTGTTTGGGGGCGTCAGCAAAATGTTGTGTTCTCACGACGAGCCAAAGACCAAGGACATGCTGCGGCCCAAAGATATGAACAGGAAGAGACACAATTCAGAAACACATGGTTGTGAGCCAAAATCAATTCAAAAATGCCCCCAAATATTTTTAAAGCGACGAAACCACTTATTAGGTAGTTACTTTTAACCAGCCAAACAAAAATCCTTACAGTACTGCCCCTCTATCCTTGTCATGGTCCTAATACCTCTTTCCAGGCTTATTAATATAGCGCCGGTCTCCTTAAATTCAGTTTATTCCATGACGTCTCAAATCTGCGTGAGCTGTTGCCAAACCTTTCTTCCAAAAGAACTACTGTCACTATTGTTTATACCTCCGTAGTTCAGTGAGTTGGCCCATGTGGAAGATTGCAAAAGTGACCCCTTCCCGTGTCCATATCCTTTGCAATGTGACTTAGCAGCTCCTTCTATCAAAAGGTGTAGTCTAATGCTCCGTCACTTGAACCTGGGCTGACCTTGTGATATGCTTTGATTAATAGACTGTGGTAAAAGTGATAGCATGGCAGGTTCAAGTTTAGGCTTCAAGAGACTGGCACACTTCTGCTCCTGCTCTCCTGATATCTCTGCCTTATTGTACTTTGTGAAAAGAACAAGCCCAGACAAGCCAGTTGGAGGATGAGAAACTGTGTGGAGGTGAGCTGAGGCCCTTCAGCCAACAATCAGCACTGAGCCTGAGGTGTAAATGAGTTATTCTAGACCAACTCAACTGCCTGCAGCCTAACTGAGATCCACTAAGCCTGGCCCATATCAGCAGAGTTACTCAGCCAAGAATAATGGACAATAGCAAACGACCTGTATTTTCAGTCACTAAGTTGGGAGATGATGATGTGTTACACAGCAATAATGAATGAATGTAGCCTTCACATGTAACCTGTGTCTCCCCCTCCTAGTGTATACGTACATATTGTCCTTCCTGGAATGCCTCTTTTCTCTTTCCTCCGCCTCTATCTGTCCAAACAGTTTTAAGATCCAAGTCAGGTCCTATTTCACAAAGCTTCTCTTTACTATTTCAGTCCAAATAAATACCTCCCTTTGGTTTAATTTTTTTTTTAAGTTTGCTTCTCTCCTAATATTATATGCATCCTTCATTAGATTATGTAAGTCCTGAGTTGCCTCAGAGTCTAACTTAGAGCTAACTCATCCTGGATGCTTAATGAAGATGGCTGATGTTCTCTCCATTCCTCCAACCTGTGGCCTGGTATCAATACCAACTCCCTCAATTGACTATGCCTTGGAACCGACTAATGAATTTCCCCATGGAAGATCTTTATAAAGAGAATTGATGGCTGTATAAATACAGTTTACTTAAACCATCAATTACCTTTAAATAAAAGAACTGTGTTGTAGATTTTTCATATATATATATATGAAAGCTTTCATATATATATATATATATAAAGCTTAAGAGAATTCTACCTTTGTAAGGGTTATCAGTTTTTGTTTCTGCTTATTAAGAATGTACTTCATATTCATTTTACTTGACACTACAGGAAATTGTGCATGCCCCAGGCTACATAACTCTGAGCCTATATCTGAGATGCTTTGTCTATTATTTCAAACTGTCACAAGGTCGGTTGACTCTTAGCATGCATCAGGCGCAATAAGGTCAGCTCATGTTTTATTTATAACATTAATTTAAACACCATAATGAATTTGTATGTTCAGTATCATCCATGATTATCTCATGTTCTAACATCACTTTTTCCAGAATTTATACTTGTACATGATTGTGCAAAAGTCATAACATTAGAACTTTAGAGCAATAAACAATTATGCATATTTGCCACTTTGGATTTACTCGTTGCCTCGGTATAATTTCAACAATTAGAATGAGTAATTTAACTATTTAACATATTTTAAGTGTGTATTTTTTCTTTTAATAGATTTTCTTTAAAAATCAAGAAATGCATACTCATTACAAATAAACTTGTCTCTGCTCAAAACTCTTATTCTAAAATGATTGTTAGTGATATTACTGAATATTATATACAGGTCACTCAAGAAGCAATTTTGAGCCAATGTACAACTTGGCTCATGCAGAAAAAGTTACCTGTTAGAAGTGGTACTAGTCAGAAGAAGTGAGAGTGGCTATTTCGTATTTAAAGGCCACCACTTACTGGGTATTTACTGTGCCACGTGCATAAAAAGAACTTGACCTTTTTGACCTGGTTTAATTCTCACAACAATCCCACAAAATAGGTATTAGTATCAGCCTCATTTCTGTGACTCAGGAAACAGGCTTTTCAGAGTAAAACAAGTTGATCATAATCACACATAGGCCGTGTTTTCATTTTATTTTATTGTTTGAATTTGGTCCCACTCTGTTGAGTCTCACTCACTGAGTTAGGGCAGTGGCTCACCACAGTCTCAAACTCCTGGGCTCAAGTGATCCTTCCACCTCAGTCTCCCTAGTAGCTGAGACTACTGGCATGCCCGAGCTGGTCTCAAACTCTTGGGCTCAAGCAGTCCTTTCACCCAGACCTCCCAAAGTGCTGGGATAACAGGCATGAGCCATCATACCGAGCCCCAAGGGGCATATTTTTAATATTACATATTTCCCAGGCTGTTCTTGTTTTCAAGGACAGATCTCTCACTAAGGTTCCCCTTAAGATCATGCTGAAGGGAAAGCTTTTTCCTGTTTCCACATAGATCACCTGTACCTAAGTAGCTGTTTCTGTACACAACTGGCACAGGGGAGTGGGTATGCTGCATGTATAGTTTCTACACAGCATAAAACTTTAATGCTTGTGTCTTCATCTTAAAAGTCTGCCAAACTCACTAGTGCTAAATGATTAGAAACTTGATGTATTAAATGCTGGACAAAACATATATTTTAAATGAAGATAACCAAAAGGAAATAGCTTAGACTGAAGGAAGCAGTTGCTAATGCTGAAATTTTGGCAGCTATGAGGATGTATAATAAAAGTAGTTCTCCGGCTTGGCAGCCCATTACAACCACCTATAAAGCACTTATATTGCTTCTCCACACCCCCCAGCAGTCCCCAGAGGTTCTGATTTAATTGTTTTGTGTGGTGAATACTGGATACCAATATGTTCGATAAAAATCTCCCAAGGTCATGATAATGGTCGACCAGGTAAGAAAATAACTAGTTTGGATTAGTAACTTTTATAACTGTTCAAAAAATACAGATTAAAGAGAAAAAGTGCATCTGGCCTTGGTTTTCCTCGGTCTGTGGCACCAGGTTTGCTATCTAAATGAAATAGAAATTTTTCAGGCAAGTGCACTTCAAGATTTTTTTTAAAAGTATTTTTCTATGAAAGTACTAGAAGAAAACATTGGGTAAATATTTATAACTCTGAAGTTTGGAGTGGCTAAGAAACTGATCCCAGAAGCAAATCAAATAGATTGATAAATTGGGCTATAAAATCAATTATTTCTGGATAGAAAAATTAATCATAAATAAAGTCAAAAGAAAAGTCTCAAACTGAGGAAAGCTATTAGTAACACATA
Source organism: Tarsius wallacei (assembly GCA_963574415.1). Classification (NCBI taxonomy): domain Eukaryota; kingdom Metazoa; phylum Chordata; class Mammalia; order Primates; family Tarsiidae; genus Tarsius; species Tarsius wallacei. The sequence continues at coordinate 15,358 of CAUYQG010146708.1, read as the reverse complement.
TGACAAGTATATAATTTTCTTAAAACATAAAGAAAAGACTTGAAAGTGCTGGGCAAATCTAGGAACAGCAATACCCCAATAGTAATGAGCACACCTAGCAACCAAATCTTGGTTTCTAAACACCATTCTCCATTTAAAAAAACTAGGGTCCATAGCAAAATGACTAATTTCAGGCTGGGACAGGAAAAGGACAAGATGAGCCTGGAACATCTTGTTGTGCCAGGAAGTAAGGAAACACTGAAAGAATGATAAGGCCATGTCAAAAGGTCATGGAAAGTAGCTTCAAGGATTCCCACTGGTTAAAATTAGGACAATTTGAGCATCTAAATAAATATAGTAGCATCATAATTCATTGACTAAAATAGGAATCTACAAGTCCACACTGAAATAAACAAATAAATAGAAAGTTAGATATGGAACAGGGTATTTAAGTAGCTTAAAGTATCTCTCCACAAAATATTTATTAACTAGAAAGAGGAAAATGTAAGTACAGAGAATACTGGCAGACACCACTTTAATCAGGTGAGCTAAGTTAACATCATCTGCTTATTAGACAAATTGAAATCATATTCCATCTGATAGGATGCAACGAGAACACATCATCTTTTTGGTGGTATTCTTGCCAAAGATGCATAACATGAATTTAATCACGAGGTAATAAATTAAGAGTCATTCTATTTGAAAAAAAAAAAAAACAACCTAATCTGTAATCTTCTAAAGTGTCAAGGTCACAAAAGTCAAAGAAAAACTGAGGAACTATTTTAAACTAAAAGGAAGTAAAGCTACATAACAACTAAATTCAGCACTTGATTCTCAACCAGATTCTTTTGCTGTAAGGATATCATCGGAACAGTTGGCAAACTTTTAGTGGGATCTGATAATTTGGTGGTAGCAAAATGTTAGTTTTGATCTCCTGATTTTGGTACTTGTTATATAGGAATATGTCTTTGAACTAAAGTGTTTGGGGATTGTGGGACATCAGGTCAACAATTTCCTCTCAAATGGTTACAGGAAAAAAAATATCTTTGCACTGTATTTGCCATTTTCCTGCAAGTGAAATTGTTTAGAAAATTTTTAATCCATTGGAATTTGTTAGGAAAGCTCAATGAGGTAGAGATGCACATTTACATGTTTTCCTCAAAGGAAAGCAAGTGGAATAACAATCCTCTAGATACTATACATGGTTAAACAATACAAGAACTTACTAGGTAAGTATCAAAAAACTCTCCCTTGAGCTTTCGACCATAGGTTTCACCACGCCTTCTGACATTTAGGATTGCCGCTAAAAACCACAGACTGCAAGGAGTAGAGAAATGACTTATATTTCCTCCCCAAAATTCAGTGAAAGAAATAAGGAATCTCTAAAGAGAAAGATTATGTAAATAAATAAAGTCCAAAACTTCTACAGCAGCTCTCTAGCAAGTCTGAACATTTAACTGCATTAAAAAAAAATTTTTGAAGCACAGATTTTATGAAGTTTCAACAAATAGTTCACGAGTACAATTTTTTCAAATGTACACTCAGTTTTTAAAAATGCTGCCTCTTCTCAGAGATAAGAAAGATGCACTGTTCATCGAATTAGAGCTTAGACACCACTGGAGCTCATGTAACCCATATACCTCCTACTGAATCATAACTCCAGCATTTTTGTTCTGCCCTGGCAGGTGTGGAGAACAGATAGAAGTCATCTTCTGATCCTGGTGAGCTCCAGGGTCTGCGAGAGAACGCCTAGCCCTGCACAGGCTGCAGCCATGCCATGATTGATCCCTCTTCCAGACGATGTAGTTTTGATGTTTTGTGGGACACAAACTGCAATGGACAACAGGCTTTTCAGAACAATGCCTACCTCCTGGCTGATGTCTTGCTAATCCTCCTGAATTGTGTTGCTTGTGAACTAAGCTACATGGGAAAAAGTGGAAATTGACTTTCACTATGTTCTGAGGATATCTGTGGGATGCACAACGGTTATATTTCACCCCTTCATAGAGTATAATCATCTTTCAAAAAAATTGCTTCTTAAAGGCACTCATCCAGCTCCTCTTCCCAGACTTCAACTACCCTGCAGAAAGAACATCACATTGGGTCTCATGTTCCTCCTTCCTTTCCCCTTCCTATGAGATATATTAGCCAGCAATTAAGCGGATTGACTGATTGGCCCCTTTATTTTTTGTTGTCACCTAATATGAGATGAGTGGACCCAACGTGGAGCACTCCACAGGAAGGGAGCCAAGGACAAAGATCATGCTACAATTAGGAAAATAACCAGGGAAGTCTGTCTCCGGGAAATCTGAGTTCACATGTTTTATACCTGAAATAAACCCCAGAAAACCAATGAACATTCATAAAACCACAGGGTGGGGACACACTTGCTAGTGCCTTGTTTCAGCTGAATCCTGTTCACCGTGAACACTTGCAGGGGTTCTTGAGCTGCAAGCCACACTCTTCATTTACAAAAGCTTTTTTCTTTTCTCTTTAGATCCATAGGAAGCAAGTCGGTGTAGTACGGCCTGGTCCTTACCATTTATGATGTCCTTACCTCGGCCTGGATAAGAATATACGGTATTCTTAAGCCTCTCAACTTACCTATGAGGTAGGAGCTATTATTTCCTTCATTTCTCTGGTGAGAAAACTGATTCTTAGGAGGTTAAGTAACTTATCCAGGACCACAGAGCCCAGGACTGGTAGAACCAAGATTTAAAGCTAGCCCATCTGATTCCAGCACATTTTAGTAGTCTCATTTTTGGAAAAAAAATGATAGCATTTGATGCACACAAAAGAATATGTGTGACATATAATGTTCTGGCTATATCTTGCATGACAAACTACTTCCAACGTTGTATGTTAAAATAGCGATTTATTATTCTCTGTCCTAGTCCTGAGGGATAATTGAGCTCAGCTGAGCAGTTTGTTCTTGGGGCTTCTCATGAAGTTACATCAGATGGAGGCTGGGACTGGAGTTATCTGCAGACTCAACTGTACTGAACACTCATGATGGCTTCATCACTCATGCAACTGGTGTCTCAACTGGAAATAGCTGGCCAGACATCTCCCTGTCTCCAGGCAGCTTCTCCATGTGACTAAGTTGAGCTTCCTCACAGTATGGTGGTCTCAGGCTGGTTGGACTTCCTGTATGGTGGCTTGCTTCCTCAGAGTATGTGTTTCAAGAAGTCAAGGAGTCAAAAACAAAACTTCTTATGACCTAGGCTTGGAAGTCACACAGCAGCATTTCAGCTGCATCCTCTTAATTATAACCCCAAGTTTCTGTGGGAGAGACCGCACAAGAGCATAAGCACTGGGAGGCATGGCACTTTGGAGAGCCATATTTGCAGACTGATTACTAAATACACATTATGAAGCATAATCAAAACAATGACTTCACCATTCAACCAATGAAGTAAAGAATTACCATCACCAGTGACGCTATTATGTTATTTCCTCTTGAGCCCATCCCCAGACCTCTACAAGTGGTCAATGCTATCCTGAATTGTGCATTTTTATTCCCTTGCTTTGTTGAGAAATTCTGTATGTGCATATGTAAACTGTTTAATTTTGCTTACTTTGTAACTCTATTTGGATGATACCACTTAGTATCGTCAACCTAAATAACAGAGAGAGAGGCACTTTAAGAATATCGAGTTTAATCAAGAATGAGCAGGGCATTGCAATGCACAGTCCACATGTTATGATGAATCATAGGCACATCCAAGGGGTAGAAGAAAAGGGTTTTTTAAGGTAAAATGATAGGGTTATGTAAGTTATTTTGAAGCAATTATCCTTGTCTACAAGGATCAATAACAAAGGTAGCATCAGTCCATGGTTGTTGAGGCACTTGCTGGGCAGATGTCCTCATAGAAGTATTTTCTTTTTCTTTTGTGAAAAAGAAAAGATTGTGGTTTTGGCAGAAACTTTTGTGATAGTTCCTGGTATCAGGCAAACATGTATGAGAATCCCCCACTTCAATGACCTCCTGACTCCATTTTACCAGAGTCTGACACAAGGGACTTCATTTTGTTTCCACCCACTTTCACAATATATATTCTTTCATTATTGCTTTTTTACTCTCGAAACTCTATAGTAGTGCCTTCTTATCCACAGTTTTTCTTTTCACAGTTTAAGTTATCCATGGCCATATGGTCCAAACTATTAAATGGAAAAATCCAAAAATAAATAATTCATAAGCTTTAAATTACATGCTGTTGTAAGTAGTGTCATGAAATCTTGCATTGTCCTGCTCCATCCCAGTTGGGATGTGCAATGTAACCATGTCTATGCTACCCACATGTTAGTCACTTGGTAACCATCTTGGTTATCAGAGCAACAGATCACAAGAAGAACAAGAGTGAGTATGGTACAGTAAGATATTTTGACAGAAAGAGAGAGAGACCACATTTACATAACTTTTATTGCAACATATTGTTATAATTATCCAATTTTATTAGTTGTCAATCTATTGCTGTGCCTAATTTATAAATTAAACTTTGTGATAAGTCTGTATGTATCTACAGAACTCAGGCCTGTCTGGTGTTCCAGACACTCACTGGAGGTCTTGGAACATACCCCCAGGATAAGCAGGGACTAATATATTTGTAAGATTCACCTATTTAGTTGCATATAGACCTGATTCATTAATTTTTCATTGTATAGAGTATTCTCTTGTGGGAACATATCAAAATTCATCTAGTCTCCTATTCATAGATATGTGGGTTTTCCTGGGGTTTTTTTGCTACTGTACGCATCACTACTATAAACATTTTTTTTTACTTGTCTCCTGAAATACACATATTAGTTTTTTGTTGTTTTTTTTTCTCAGACCTATACCCAGCAGGGGAGACTGGGTCCTAAGTTAGAGGGAAAATAGTCTTTTAATCAATCTCCCCATCTTCAGTCTCACATCTAGTCTAGTTTTTACACTCTTGGCAGAGTGATCTTTCTAAAACACAAATCTGGTGTTACTCCCTTGCTTCAGGCCTTCAGTGGTTCCTCACTGACTATACCAGTTCCTCTTAAACTTTTGTGTACAAAGGGGCTAGTTAGAAGTTCAATTGCCCTGGTCCTGCCACTGGAGATTCTGATGCTATCACTCAAGGACAGATATGTGTGATTTAATAAGCTCCCCAAGGATTTCTGTGACATACTAAAATTTGAGAATCACTGGATACATGATGAAGTTCAAAGTCCTTACTATAATGTAAAAGACACTACACAAGTTGGTTCCTGCCTATGACTCCAGTCTCATCTTTTGGTCCACATTGTGAAGCACCCTTGTAGCCAGAAAGACCAAAGGGCTTGAAATTCCTTGAAATGTCTCCTTCTGCCGCCAACCCCATCCCATTTATTTCTTATTAAAGAACCTGTCTTTCTTTATTGAGCCTTTTTTTCTGTCTCTTTCTTTGAGGGAAACATTGAGAACCTTTCCTATTGTCATTGTATCTCCACCATCTTGCTTGGTATCTCAGTGCTTAAGGGATATTTTTCAAATTCACTGATATCCCCAAGGTCACAAAACTGGTTAATGGTGCATCGAGGACAAGAACCTAGAAATTGTCCCTTCTAGCTCAGCACCCTTTCTATACTATGCAGCCAATTGTAATGGCTAAACATCACATCATCATAGTGTTCCTAGTATCTGGACTCACAGGAGAAAGGTGACCTTCATCCCCTTAGAAAAGGAGTACAAATTCACTCCTGAAGCATTACACTGACAAAAGTGTAGAAATACAGGCTGAGCATCCCTGTTCCCAAAACTTAAAATCTGAAATGCTCCAAAATTCAAAACCTGTTGGGCAACGGCATGACACCACAAGTGGAAATTGTTGCATCTGACCTCATGTATCAGGTTGCAACCCAAATTTTGTCTCATGCACAAAATTATTTAAAATATTATATAATATTACTTTCAGGCTATGTGTATAAGATATATATGTAACATAAATGAATTTCTTATTTATACTTGGGTCCCAGTCCCAAGATATCTCATTATGTATCTGCAAATATTCCAAAATCCAAAAAAAAAAAAAACCCCAAATTCAAAATACTTCTGGTCCCAATCATTTCAGGTAAAAGATACTCAACCTGTACATACAAGTCTTCAGAACTCAATTTCTTCCCAAAAAGACTAAATTATGTTTCTCCAAAGCATATAAAATTTGTTTCTGTTCACTTTGGTAAATATCTCAGCTTCAAAAATCTACCACTGTTTTTAAAGGTTACCTTTATAGACATTTACTTATTTTATTGCTCATATTATTCTTATTTGTTTTCACTTCATTTACCTTCACTTATTTTATAAGTCTTTTCTGCATTATTTATAGTTTCCATTGTTTTAATAAATCAGACAGACCATGTGTAATCTATTCAAAACTATTCACATTTTATAACACATTTCGGAGAAGTAGTTTGTTTGTTTTGAGATCTATAAGGCAGGATGTGAGTGGAATTGTTCTTGTTGTTATGTTGTTGGATTTGGCTTCTCCAATTGCTTTCTCAATCAGACTTCTGGGGTCTTCTATTACTTAATGTTTCCATGCTTCCAAATTTTGTAGAAAAGCAATGTTGCATGCAACCTCAAAGAAAATATCAACAACAAAAAGAGTTATCTGAAAAATCAATTAAGGTGATAATTGGGTAAATGAATTAATTCTATCTTGAAATAAGCCAAGATTTTTCCATTGAGTGACAGGTCCTATTTTACTGACATGAATTCTTGCCCTAACAGTGAGCCACAGCAGACAACTTGAGACAAGAATAATTAATTAAAAGGTACATTTCATGAGACAGATGACATTGACGGAGTAAGAAATAAGCAGAGCAGGAAGGCAAAACAGAAAGTACAGTCTTAAAATGAGGCACTAGAAAGCCCTTAGCCCTTCCAAGTGGTATCGGTATTTTCTTCTGATGAACAAAAATGCAGAAGGCAATTCAGACCTTTAGAGGTCTGTTTTTCATCAGCTTTGATCTGAAAATTGAGACAAGTGTTTGGAGTACTGTCACTGATAGGGAGCAAAGTAAGGGCTGGAAGCCTCAGCGAGCAGAATGTGGTTACTCACACCCTGAGCGATTAAACACTCACTGCATTTTTAAAGGCAAATTCCTCAAGTCACACAGTTTCAGAAATCATTACAGGGAAAAAGAACACCACACATAGTACTTTCATAAGAGCAAAAGCTGTCAAGGCCACAGAATACCAAAGCATAAGCTGTGCACATATTCCCAGTTTCATCTTTAGGTTTTTTTTATTTGTTTCTAGACACTGTTTTCTCTGCCACCGACATTGTTTACAGTCTCTGACTGTCACATAATGAAACAGAAGCAGAAAGCCTTTATTATGGTGTTAGTACTTCAGGAAAACACCAGCATAGCTGGGTATCAGACTTGCTTTTGTTTTATTTCATTCTCTCTCCTGGGGAGTGCTGTTCCCTTGCTCTGTGGATCCTAAGGAATTTCAGGTCAACAGCTCATAGGTAATTAAAAGGTAAAATTAATGAAACCAGTTCCATAGTTGAGGCGCAATCCAGCGAAACCTAAGTTATTTCAATATTTGCCCCCAGAAGAGGAAGAGTTATCCCATATGCCCCACCCTCCTTTGCAGTTCCAAGACCTTTTGGTTCAGGCAAGAAGTAGACAGGTAAGAGTCTTTGCCAGTAGGCCTGGGGTGAGCTTGTAGAAAATCTGAACATTTTATTCAGTGCCCTCTCAGCTTAAGGGGGGGCAAGACAATACTTTATCAGTTGAGAAACAGAAACTTCTCACTTAAGTATGGTACTTTCGTTTCCTCCTTATTAGCAGAATGTGTGAAATCTCTTTAGAGTTGCTCCTTTTCTGTATCTGTGCTAAATGACTGTGCATGTGTGACAACGAAGTATAGTTAATGAAATTGTTTAAACATTACTCAGCACCCACTATGTGGCAGATACTGCAAGGCACTGGAGACACCAAAAAGAATAAGACATAATTATTCCAGGCCTGAAGCAATCATGGTCTAGTGGAGAAGACAGATCTGTAGATGCCTAATTGTAAGACAGTGACATAACACAGTAACTGCTGTAATACGGAGCAGTACATTACACATGCACGTGGAAGGAAGGGAAAACTCATTCTGCGGGTTTTCCAGGAAGAAGGAGACTGGTACCATGTGACAAAATAAATCATATGTTCATCAACCAAGCCAGAGTCCTCCAGGAATAGAAGGAGTAGAAAGCCATTTCCAAAAGAGGAACCAGCAAAGACCAAGGCTGGTTGAATGTTTGAAAATATGTTTAGGGGACAGGTGTGGTGGCTCACGCCTGTAATCCCAGCACTTTGGGAAGCCAAGATGGGAGGATTGCTTGAGCTCAGGAGTTTGAGACCAGGCTAGGCAACACAGCAAGACTTGTCGCTACAAAAAAAATCCAAAATTTACCCAGGTGTGGTGGTGCCTGCCTGTAGTCCCAGCTTCTCAGGAGACTGAAAGGAAGGAGCACCTGATCCCAGGAGGTTCAGGCTGCAGTGCGCCATGATCATCCAGCCTGGGTGACAGAGTGAGACTCTGATTCAAAAAAAGAAGAAAGGGAGGGAGGGAGGGAGGGGAAGATTGGAACGTTTGTTTCCAAGGGACTTCATCAGACAAGGGAACCTTGGAGAAAAGAAATACCCCCCACACACCACTGGCATACAGAAGAAAGCAGACAAGAGAAACATTAGAGCTGTCTGAGCCAACAGGTGGTATGGTGGGGAACAAGGAGAGTGCAGTGAGGTGAAGCCAGTCCCAGACAGGTGCCCTTATTTTTATGGGCTGTTTCTATGCCCATGCATCTACCTGATGGATTATTTCTCATTTTTACACATGTTACTCTAGCCTCCTGGTCTATGAAGCAGGACTGAACTCCTTACGTGATGGGGTTCAAAGGTAAATCCAGACTTTGCTGTGCCCTGGAGATGGTGTTATCTAAATCCCAGGAGAGACATAGTCTAGGGGTTCCTCAGAAGAACAAAATTCAAAGGGAGACAAATACAGTCTCCTTAGAATGTGGGATCCTAAAAAAAAATGTGCTACATATGCACAATGGAATATTATGCAGCCATAAAGAAGGACAAACATATGGACTTCGCAGAAACTTGGAGGGATTTGGAGTCTGTCATACTCAGTGATCTATCACGGAAACAAAGAACAGAGTACCATATGTTCCCACTCACAAGCGGACCTTGAACGATTATCCTAATACTATAAGAAAGAAATTGGCCATAGCAGGACACTGCCAGGGAAGAGGGGTGGGATTGACAGTTGAGGGAAACTCCCAGGGGAGGGAAGGGCATACCTCATCAACAAGGGTACCCGCATAATGAACATTTGTATACCTATCCCTGAATTGTACCCCACACCTTTAAAATAAAAAAAGTATGTGGGATCCTAAGAAGACAAGCTCCCTGAAAAACTGAGCACCCAGCTGCAGCCACAATTCTGAGGGACAAAGCAGAGGCTTCAAGGACCAGGAATATCAGCCAGAACCATTACAAATGAGGGTTCATTTCCAGGATATGCTTTTAAGTGAAAAAAGCCAGGTGCAAGAGTATCATAGTATGTGTAATATGGCATAAGAAAATATGCATGTTTCTTCTCACTGGTGCAGACAGAAGCACCAGAAGAGAAAGCCAAAGTTAATGAGATTGGTTACCTACAGAAAATGGGCAGAAACTGAATAAAGAGAATGGCAGAGTGGGACAGGGAAGGAAGGCTAAGGGGACCATGACACTTCTCTGATCCTGCCTTTTTTTATATGTTCTCACCTTTTTTCTTTTTTTGCTTTTGTTTTTGAGTTGGAGCCTCACTTTGTCACCCAGACTGGAGTCAGTGGCATGCTCCCAGCCACCGCAGCCTCGACCTGCTGGGCTCCAGCGATCCTTCTACCTCAGCCTTCCAGGTAGCCGGAACTACAGGTGCACGCTACCATGCCCGGCTAATTTTTTGATTTATTGTAGAGACGGGGTCTCACCAAGTTGCCCAGGTGGGCCTTGAACCCACGGGCTCAAGCAATTCACTCACCTTGGCCTCCCAAAGTGCTGGGATTACAGGCTGAGCCACCGAGCCCGGCTTGTTCTCACTTTTGAAATCATGATAATTTGGTCATACTCAATAAGCAGCCAAAATGAATTAGGATGTAGCGGAAACCCAAGATAAAATACAGTAAAAGGAGGGGGGGGGTATGAAAAAAAAATACAGTAAAAAATTTGGAAACCAGTATTTTGACTATAAGTTGTATGCCTAAAAACAAAGAAACCATAGTCTAATATAGTTAGTTACAAATTTGTTTATTGGCGTATGAGTTAGTAGCTCAATAACCACTTTATATGTGGTCTAGGATCACTCAAATAAGTAAATACATTGTGGATAATGAGAGTCTTGTTCTTCACTGCTGGAGAAAGAGATGAGACAGGCTCTATGAATGCGGAGGTGGTGGTTAGAATCTGAGGTGTCAGTGTGAACTCGTAATTTTTAATATATTTGGGGATAGATATAGAAAGAGATGTATATGAATGTATGTGGAACGTATGTATGTGTAGACCTGCATATGCTTCTTATCGATTTTTTCTGTGAGGGCCTTGATGATGAGCCCACCTAGCACTCAGCTCTAAGTTTCATTTTCAGAACTATTCGGAAATGGAAACATGAACCAGTGTTCCTTGGCCGATGTCAGAGTCGGAGCGAGAAACACGCAAGATGATCCAAAACCATCTTGTGGAGTCAAGAAGTAAAAACATGGCTCAGCTGAATGGGGCACGTGGAAAAGGACACAAGTCCATGGGAGAGCATTCTCCATGGGCAAAGCTGGATAGATCCCAAACTGTAAAATAAAATGAATACTCATGAGTCCACAGAGATAGAAATAAATACTTTCTCTCTCTCTATGGGCCTTTCTTTTTCTCAACCTCTTCATCTATAAAAACTGGGCTAGTGATGTTTACCTTGCAATATTGCTGTGAGAATTCGTTGAGGGAGAAATTTTGAAAGAACAGTTCAAAACACCTGGAAAGTGCTGAGAAATGTACATTTATTTCCCCACCTTGCTCTCTTTGTACACAGTTATTTTTCCAGAAAATCAAAATATAAGTTTGAGGTTGATCCATGGCAGGGTTCTTACTTATTTTAGAGACATGGCATTGGTGGTTCCTTAGCAGCCTCCTCCTATCTGTTGACCTATCAGTGATGTTTAACCTCGAAATGGTAGGAATTAACCACAATTTCCCTATGCATTCTGCCTTCAGCTTCCTCCCTCCAGCTGAGCTGTGGGAGTGATGCTCAGACTTCAACTGTGCTATGACTCTGCTGAATGCCCTGGACATCCTGGCTGCTAGGCAGTACTGCAGGCTTAGAAGAGGGGACCTGTCTCCCTCTGTGAGAGCCCTGTAGGTAGATGGCTGTCATCTGAACAAGGATGCTGCTCTCCCGTGAAGGAGCACCAGTTTGGCCACAGAGACTCAGCATTTTTCCTTTTTCTGTCTCAAAATCTGGGTGGTGATTTTTAGGGTTGTTAAAAAGAATTCAACGAGCCTATTTTTCTACCTATGTCCCAAGGGTATTGTCTTCTTCCACTAGTATGATCCTTGAAGGCAGAGAATGTTTCTACTTTTCTTTGCTAATCTCTCAGCATCCAATTTAATAATCTACACACCAGACTTGATGCTATCAATCCAATTTTGGGTGCAAACTAATCTTAGGAAACAGACATAAATCCAATCCTCCCTCTGTTAGAGAGAGATAATAATACCTGCTTTTTACCTAGCATACAGAGATGTGTGGTCACATCATTTTATAAAAGTTAGAAAAACATACTATGGTTTGTGTGTAAGTGCTTTAGACTCTTTGGCATAAAGACAGATAATTCACTGATATACTTTTATTTCACTTATTCAAAAAATATTTATCAAGCATTCATGATTGTCCTGGCACTGTGTTAAATAGTGAGGACAAATTAGACTCAAGGCAAATAAATGATCACACCTCTCACAGGTGGCTCTACAGTCAAATAGAGCATGACAGATATGGAAATATTTGCAATAAAGTACCGTGGTATATAGGCTATGATCACAAGGTACACCGAGGCAGAGGAAGGGCAAATAACTCTACTGAAATTATTGAGAAAGGCTTCATAGAGGAGCTATCAATTTGAGCTAAGTTGGAAAGATAACCTAGCAACAGCAAGAAGGACAGATGAAAGGGAGAACTGACTGTAAGCAAGGAAAGTAATTATGGGACAAGTGTAAGGGTCCAGTCGGGAGACAATGAGCCCTGGAGTGGTGACAATGGCTAGCACCCAGCACTATACAGACCTCATAGGAGGAGCCACGTACATATGTATTGAATATGTGAAAGAGGAAACTAATAAAGACAACACATACTGAAGAAGTAGATATGATAGCAATTAATCAAACAGCCACTTGACAAAAATATATTGCGCATCTACTAAATGTCAGATGCTGTTCCAGATGATGAGAATATAGAGCTAATAAAATAGACCCTGCTCTCAGGAAATGTGCATTCACATAAACAAACAGGCAAAATAAGTCAGATGTATATAAGTGCTGTGAAGAAAAATGAAGCTGGACAGGAGGGCAAGAGAACAGCCGGGGATGGGCTGCTGGCTCTACATGGGTACAGCCAGGAAAGTTCTCTCTGATGGAACTCTTTGTCAGTAGAGAGCTGAACAGAGGAAGGTGGGATCTGTGTCAGTTCTGGAGGAAGAAAGGTCCAGGCAGAAAGAAGAAGTCTAGCGTTTTTGGCACAGAGGAAGCAGGAGGAGAGAGGCAGAAGATGAGGGCAGAGAAGAAGAAAGTGACGAATGGTCTTGGGCAGATTGTGGTGGGATATTTTTCCAGGAGCACAGATTGTCCTGTAGGGACAATGAAGTACAGTTCTGAGGGCCTTCATGGCCACCTCCACTGATGGTAGAGGTGGTGTCTCCAGAAGAACTCGGACTCCAGCCCACTGAGAAAAGGGAAGACTCAAGAATGATTCCAACCTTCTTGGTTGGAGTCCCAGATACGCAGTATAGGTAAAGCAGGCTGGAGTGGTGTAAAGGTTTCAGTTAGGCACGTTGAGGTTGGGGTGCCCATAGGTAGTCAAAAGAAGCAGTATAGGCAGTCTACTTAGGAAACCATAGCTCAGGAGAGGTTTCCAAGCTGGAAATGACATCATACGCTTATTTTAGATAGTCCCATCATGCAAGTTGATGTGGTCGCTGAAGGAGGCATGAGGGAAAAGGACTGATGTCAGCACCTGAGGATTACTGACATTTTAAGAAAGGGCAGAAATAAATGAAACTGCACACAAGAATGAGAAGGAACGCTTGGAGGTAGAAAGAGAAATAATAAAAACGCGGTTTCATAAAATCAAAGGAGGAGACATTCCTCAAGAAGATGGGATAAGCGACATTGTCCAGCGAGGAAGTATCAAACAGGAGAGGAGAGCACATGGACACTGAGCACGGATAATTTTCCAAGGGACTTTGGTGTGAAGGGAAGAAGTGAGAGAGGTATCAGCCAAAGGAGAATCAAGGCCATTGAGATGAGGCATTTTGTCTTAAAAGTGGCTGAAACTTGAGCGTGTTTGTAGGCTTTGGGAAGAAAACGGCCATACAAAGGAGAAGGTGAGGATTTAGGAGAGAGAAAAAAATGGTTAACTGAGCAAACTCACAGGGGACAAAAGAGAGGGAGCCAGGTGCTCCACTAGAAAGGCTGGCATTCTCGTAGGGACAACTAAAGTTTGATCTTGGCTTTATTTCAAGTTTTGATATTTTGTAGATCATCAATTTTTGGCATAAATTTTGATCTTTAGGCCAGGTGCAGTGGCTTAAGCCTATAATCTCAGCACTTTGGGAGGCCGAAGGAAGAGGATTGCCTGAGCCCGTGGGTTCGAGATCCGCCTGGGCAACACGGTGAGACTTCGCCTCTACAATAAATCAAAAACTTAGCCAGGCGTGGTAGCGCACACCTGTAGTTCTGGCTACTTGGAAGGCTGAGGAGGAAGGATCGCCTGAGCCCAGCAGGTCGAGGCTGCAGTGGCCATGAGCATGCCACTGCGCTCCAGCCTGGGTGACAGAGGGAGACTTCAAGTCAAAAAAAATTTTTCTGATTTTTTAAAAAACCTCATTAAATCTTTAATTACAGAGTTTTTGATGCCCCTGGAATTTTTCAGCAGAACTCTTATTAGTACCCACTCTCTCTCATACCTTATCAATGAAAATGTTGCTAGATTTAATTTTTCGGAAGTGAGTTTAATCCTGGGACAAACACTGAGGATTAGGGACATAGGGTGTGAGTGGCAGTGAACACTCTCCGGGGCGCAGGGCATGGACTCCAGGAGAGCAGAAATGCTTAGTAACTTCCCTAACCAGAAAGGTTCTACACAAGGGTTCCCCTCCACGGATGGGCCTGGCTTTGAATGTGAGCACGCTCATGATAGCCACTAGTTCTAGTGATAATGGCCATTCTTCTGTGACCTAACCCCCGAATCTTCCGTAAAGTTTTCTTCCTATCAGGGACAAACTACTACCCAGCAAAGAAATAACAGACCCTTGCTAATGAGCTCACATCATTACCAAGTTTTGAGTCCATGTAGTGCATTTCCTTATTTTAGTTCATTTCTCTCCTTTCACATAGCACAATTTATGTCCTTTCCCCTGTGATAGCTTCCTCCTCATTTCTGTCTGATATGTTCATGCAATAGATTTATGAGTTTCATATCTCTACTGCTGTTCTAACAGCATAAAGTGCTACCCACATAGTTGATTGGCATCGTTTTTATTTCTTGTTGAAACCTAATTTAATTCTTTATTGCTGCTGATTTACAATTTTCACTGATGATAAAGAGAAAACGAGGGAATTCGCTTGTAAGTATCAAGGCTCACGACATTATAAAAATAGCTAGTTGATGGCAAAATGTCTCACTAGCCAGTCATGTAAGCATAAGTAATTGTTTTGTCAAGTATTGGCAAAGGGACTGAAATCTATTCACACTTTCGTTGTCAATAGTGCAATGGTAAACATTTAACAACTAGCTCTCTTGAAAAAAACAAAGCCCTAAAATTTTGTGTTTGCCAACTTCCATGGTGTAAACGTTCAGGGTTGATTTCAAGCTATAACCTGACATTACTAAATGCAGAATAGGAAAGAATTATACAGTTGCATGCTATTATATATTTCTACTACATAGATAAAATAGAGGTAAATAATGAGTGTAGATAGTTGTAAAATGTAGCAAAATAAATGTGGTCAGTTTTGAGCATTTGTTACCTTTTTAAAAAGAAATTTATTGAATTCTAAGTTTATACAATTTAATTTTTAATAATGGCTTGTAAAAATTCTTGAAAGTTGGCCGGGCTTGGTG